>BLYE01000046.1:0-199036 GCA_016586335.1 Nitzschia putrida | reverse complement strand
AATACTCAACAAACCACCATACACCTACTAACGTTAGTAGTTAGTACAGTACTACAAAAGTAGAGTACTAGTACATAATTATTCAAAAGGTGTAGCGGTTGCAGTACGAGAAAATCAATTCGGTACAATGGGCATCGTCCGTCGTACAATGGGTGTTTAGTCAAAGGGAGGAACAAAGCTAGGAAAAGCCGTCGCACGTGTAGGATTTTGTCACCGCTCTTTTGATGATGTAGAGTAAGAGTACTGGTACTTTGAATGCTTTTTGAAGACCGCATTTTGCGGACTCTTCCTCTAATAGGCATCGAGTTAAAAGGCCCAATGGTTGTCTGTGATTCCAGGACTACTATGAATGTTCCGGTAGAACAAGATGATGTTTGTTGCTTTCCTAGCTAGAGGCGTTTTGTGGTGGCTGTTGGCTGTTGGCTGGTGGTGGCATGGTGTTGTGACATCATGTGATCTGGTATTTGTGACGACCATTAAATGATGTTGTTTGTGAGCTGCTCTAGTAGTAGAAGACGGGCAAACGTGGTTAGTACTAACGTTAGTACTACAATTAAGACTAGAAATAATAGCGAAACAGCAATGGCCTCCTTCTCAAAGAAGTCCAATGGCATTGTTCTTTTGTGCAAGTCCTGCCGCCCTATTCATAATCAGGTGAGAACTGAGAACGCATCGTGGAACCAAAACGGTACCAGTACCCGGAATCTAGAGTAGGGTTCTGGCTTTGGGCTTCTGGATTGTAACTAAGTACTACTAGTAGTACTACTAGTAGCCGGCTTCTTGTCGTGAGAGGTTGATGCTTACGAGGAAGCCGCAAGCTTGGTAATACGACCTACCACTTACTGATGACTGCTGATGTTTCATTTTAGTTGCCTCCACATGCCATTAGGAATGCTTTCAGTTCTCGTTGCCTTTTGCGCTGTAGCTGCAACATCAACACCACCACCGTTGGCAGTACTCGGTACCACCAACAACTCTAGATTGCGTACTGACTACTACTGTACAGTACTAGTAGTACCTTTTGGAGTATTCTAGTTCTAAAAATTTTAGTACTGCCCTTGACTCTGGTAGTATCTCGCCAACAACGTGCCGTCATCCTTCCTTCTCCCTGAAGCAACGCCGCATAAATTCTACAACTACCTGATACGAAGTCTAGCTAGGTAGGTAGTTTTGCCCAGGTGGTAATGCTCCTTGCTTGAAGCGCGGAAGGGGCTTGTTGTCAAAAAGCAACACGAGGAATGGATTTCCTCCATCTCCTATTTTCCTTCTTGAAGAAGAATGAAAAAACGCCACTAGGAGACTCTTTCGACTTCATCACGGTTCTCATACCGAATGAAAGGGCCTTACGTTTTGCTACGACGTCAGTTAGTGCGTAGGAAAGCGAACAAAATAGTTTGTTAACAACAGTCCAGAAGTACTAGTATTAACGCTGAAGACCGGAACACCTCCATGATGATCGGAACAGATGATGCGGTACCCTGGTACCAACAGGACCGAGAAAACTGCAAAAATCTATTGCTCACAAAAGATAGATTCGAAAAATTGAAACCCCCAAGTACAACAAGACATCATGAAGTTTGCAATACAAACGATCTTGGTCGCCTTGCTGGGCCCATCTCTTGTGCTATCGACCAACGCTACTAACACAACTATGGATGATGACGACCCATACTCTGAATGCACTACCGACATGAGAGACTTCGATTCTTTTACTCACAAGCAAACATACCAAGTTGGGGTACATGCTGTCCGTGGCTTCGACGCTGCAGTTGCGGAATATACCGGAGTTTTCTCGGACTACCTCACTGCGACTGCAGGTCACAGGTTCAATCCTCCGATTTCGTTTGAAGTCGTTCCATTGTTGTATGAGGACATTTTCACGGCCATGGACAACGATGACCTGGACTTTCTATACTCCGACCCAGCCGTTTATTCTTGCATCGGTACAGAGGTTGGTGCTTCCCCCGTGGCCACTATCATATCGCGCTTGGAAGTGCGTGGTCACACCTACGAACTCGATGTGTATGGAGGTGTCATGGCAGTTCGTGCTGACAATGACGAAATCGAGTCTGTTCTCGACTTCAAAGACAAGATTGTGGCCGCAGGTGGTATTTCGATGAACATGGCAGGTCAAGTACAGTTCTACGAGATGCAGAAAGCAGGCTTGTCGTATGTCAATGACCCCAAACAAGTCGTCTTGACGGGAGATCAATACGACGTCGTGAACGGGGTATTGAGCGGCGACTTCGATGTCGGGTTTGTTCGTACCGATACCATCGAGCGTACCACTGATGAAAATGGGGATCTCATCGACCCCGATTTGTTCAAGATCATTGAACCCAAGATCTTCTTGATGGATGACGGGAACCTGTTCCCATTCCTTCACTCCACGGACATCTATCCCGAATTTCCCGTGTCAGCTCTGACAACTGTTCCTCAAGATGTCTTCGAGGAAGTTCAAGCCGCCCTCCTCAACATCGCCTCTCACGCTGAGGTAGGACAGGCTTACGAAGAGTGTGTGACGACCTATGGACAATCACACTGTGATGCCATGGCGTTTCCTGAAGACTTTACTGATTCTCCACGATGCGACACTACGAAAGCCATTGCTGAGGTTGCCTATTCTGCATCCTTGTCGGGGTCATTTGCAGGCTTCCGCACCCCCGGTCTTACTTTGATGTTCGCTCTGTACAACAAGACGCTGGATACATGGTGATGCATGACGATGGCAAGTGGCGCTGTACAAGACCTTCCAACTTGTATGACGATATCACGTGTCCCGACGGATACTACAAGAACAGCTTGGCCGTTTTTGAGCAGTCTTGTGAACAACTTGGGTTGAGCTGTGGAGATGGATATGATTGCTTCTGCAAACCTTGTGTCAAGGCCTTTGAGGTGGACGTATACCCCTTTGAGGAGGGCGATATCGACTTTCACTTGGAAGAGTATTTCGGTGAAGACATCGGGGGTTGCGACAAGATGAGCATTTGTGGTGAGACAGAACAACATACTCCGATCACCTTTCGTGCCTACGACAACCGGCAACGGGAAGATGCGGTAGTGACTGTTCTCTTCCACGCTGGTGACGACCCCGTGTACCTTGATGTCACGCAAGTGCCTGGCACCTTTGCCTATGAGTTCACCATCATGCGGAGCGAAGTAGGTGTGGAAGTGTTGGAAGTGTTCATCGATGGCGAACAAATACCTCAGTCACCCCTCCGCGTTGAGATTGTATCACGTGACTGCCATGAAGTTGGCAACAACCGCGAGGCCGATGCAATGGGCAACTGTGTGTGTTCTAGCAATACATACGAGATGTCGGGTACATGCGTTGACAGTGCATACTTCATCATCATGATCATTGGTTGCGTGCTAATTGTATTGCTCATAATCATGTCTTTCTACCTCACCAACAAGCGGAAACAGACTGACTCAGTATGGCACATCAATGTGGACGAGTTGGTGTTCAGCGAACCACCTGAGGTGGTCGGGCGCGGCGCATTTGGAATTGTCATCCTTGGTCAGTATCGTGGAACGAAGGTTGCCGTGAAGCGCGTAATGCCCCCATCAATGAAAGAAGCAAGCCCAAGGTCGGGCCGTCGGTCGTCCACAAAGAGCTTCGAGGACGACAATGCCGAAGCAACTTCATCGGGAAGGAATGTCCGCTTTGGGGAAGGAAACCGAAATGACGAACACGACATTGAAGCACAAGTACCGAGTGCACGCGATAGTCTCCAAATGAGAGGCAGCAAGAAAAGTAAACAAGGAACCAGATCGAATTCAGGTGGGCAGAGTCAGACCCTTGAAGATCTGATCCTTCCTGGATCTGGAAAGTTTGATTCTGTCCTCAAGGTCCTCGAATCCGCGACTTTGTCCAACCATGGAGATAGCACCGACAAACTTCTTGGACGTACATCAACTGATGCACTCAATACCCACACCCACCATGGGTGGTTGCCTGATTTTCTTCGTTTCGATGACGAATCCCGTGCTAGGAAGGAGTTCATCGAGGAGATGCGGCTTCTTTCCCGACTTCGTCACCCTTGCATTACCACTGTGATGGGAGCCGTTATCGCACCTACGGTGGACCCTATGCTTGTGATGGAATACATGGAATATGGTTCGGTTTACGATCTCTTGCACAACGGTAAGTTTGCGTGTTCCGACGACGAAAAATTGGACTTCATCCGTTTCTTATACCGTGTCTGCCAATGATGTTCCTCATGCGCTAATAGACACAATGTACTGTGGTGGAGAGATCATTCTCCAGATTGTTCGCGATGTTGCCCAGGGAATCAACTTCTTGCATTCGTCGAAGCCCCCAATCCTCCATGGTGACCTCAAGGCCAAGAACATCCTCGTCGACTCCAGGTTCCGAGCTAAGGTAGCAGATTTCGGCTTGGCACATTTCAAAGCCAACGGCCAATTGCAAGGAACGGTACGTCCAAACTGAAAATAGACTCTCCGAGGTGACCCGTTTTGTGTATACTTTCGTCTAATCAGTGCGCACCTCAATCCAAATATTCATTTCTATACAACAGCCATTCTTCATGGCACCTGAGTATTTGCGTAGAAAGGTTCCATTCAACACAGGTACGTTGGCCAAAACAGTATCAATGCGAAAGACATTCGTTGCTGGACTAACTCAAGAAAATTTCTCTTTGGCTCTAACTGTTTGCGATTGGTGGTCTCTTCTGAACACGTAGCATGCGATATGTACAGTCTCGGTATGATCTTCTACGAGATCTATTCCAGGAAGGACCCCTTCGAAGGTGAAGACCCAAGGAAGGTCCTTCCCAAGGTATGTCATCCTAGAATCAATTTGAGGCCTCCAGTACCCCCCGAGTGTCCTCCCAAGATGGTCGATATCATGAAGAAACTCTGGAGTGCCAATCCATTCTTCCGTCCCTCTGCCAAGGACCTAGACTACATCTTGATGGATCTGACATCTCGCGATGCCGAGCCTCTTGAAAGAGCCCGCCCAACCTACACCGACATCAACAAAAAGGAGAAGACCGCAAAAGAACTGCTCTACGAGGTATTCCCCAAACACATTGCGGATGCTTTGAATGCTGGTCAGCGAGTGGAGCCAGAGTCGCACGAGATTGTGACGGTGGTGTTCTCTGACATTGTTGGTTTCACGGATATTTCTTCGACGTTCTCTCCATTGAAGGTGTCGAACATGCTTGATCGTTTGTATCAATCATTCGATACTCTGAGTAAGAAGCACAACGTGTTCAAGGTGGAAACTATTGGTAAGTTTCGGAATGTTGGATTGGAGTGTGAAATCATATGACAAAATCCGCTAACAAGTCTTGCTTGTCTTGCGCTGTGTCGTTTCGCAAATTGATGTTTCAGGCGATGCATACATGGGAGTTACAAACTTGGACGGTACTCAGAATGAAACCCACGTGAGAAACATTGCTTTGTTTGCACAAGAAGCGATTGAGGCGGCGTCCCGCATTTTGATTGATGAAGAAGATCCCAGCCGCGGATACGTTGAAATTCGCGTTGGTTTCCACAGTGGTCCTGTGGTCAGTAACGTGATCGGAACATTGAACCCCCGCTATGGTTTGTTTGGTGACACCGTTAATACAGCCAGCCGAATGGAGTCGAATTCTCTCTCCGGGCGAATCTTGTGTACTCAAACTGCGGCTGATATTTTGAAGGAGCAGGGTCCTGACATTGCATTGGCCCGCCGAGGAAAGATTTCCGTGAAAGGCAAAGGGTCAATGTTCACATATTGGGTGGGAAATGAGGTTCATGTCGAAGAAGTACCCCACTACACTACTACGGTTCTCAACGATTCACATGCAAAACTCCAAGAACAGCAAATGTCTCCCGTCAGGAAAGCAGCACCTCAAGACTCCGCGACCCCAAAGGCCAGTCACCAGGCACCGACAAAGCGTGAAGGGGCCCCTGTTGCGCCTGTCGTTCCTATGAAGCATGCAACGCAAACACAAGACCTTGACGATGAAGCCTCCGACTCTCACACAAAGGACAGCACATGTGACATGACTTCGGCGACAACAGAGTCTCACTTGATCGAGTGGGGTGTTTCCTTCCTTGTCAGCCATTTGCAAATGATCTTGGCCAAGAGGGCAACGGAGGATGGAGTCAAGCCTCAAAATCCTCCTCCCCTCTATGGGTCATCTGACGAGGGACATGTTGTGTTGGATGAATTCCAAGAACGTATCACATTCCCATACTTTGATTCGACGTCTGTGCAGAAGCTTGCTCCTCCCGAGAGTATTGAGTTGGATGAACAAGTGCTATCTGAAATCAAGGATTACGTCTCTGTCATTGCATCCTTGTACAGACCTAATCCTTTCCACAGCTTTGAACATGCCAACCATGCTTTGGTGGCCATTGAGAAACTCATGAAATGGGTTGTGAGGCCCGACGGAGGCATGGAAGGTGCACAACGAATGACAGCCAAGGTTGCCGGAGATGTACACAAATCTTCTTTTGGCATTTCTTCGGATCCATTGGCTCAGTTTGCGTGTGTGTTCTCTGCACTGATCCATGACGTCGATCATCCAGGAGTGACCAACGAAGTCCTCGTATCCGAAGGTGCCACTCTTGCCAAGGCCTACAAGAACAAGAGTGTTGCAGAACAAAACTCTGTTGACATTGCTTGGGAGCTCTTGATGACGGACCGATACAAGAACTTCCGCAACTGCGCCTTTGTGGATGCGGCTGAACTGGCCCGTTTCCGGCAAATGGTGGTCAACATGGTGTTGGCAACGGACACTTCGGACGACCAAATTAATGCGACACGACGAAACCGATGGGACCATACATTCTCGGAAACTTTCTACAGCAAGGAGATTGCAGATTCCAAGGCCACGTTGGTATTGGAGATATTGATGCAGGCTTCCGACAACGCTCACATGGTCCAAGAGTGGTCCGTCTATATCAAGTGGACCCAGCGCTTCTTCAATGAAATGTATGGTGCGTACAAGAAGGGCCGCATTTCCGAAGATCCATCGAAGAGCTGGTACGAGCGTGAGATCGCTTTCCATGATTCGTATATCATTCCAATGGCCAAGAAACTTGATGCAAGCGGAATTTTCCGCTCGGGAATCTCCTTGTCGAGTTATGCCGTTGCGAATCGCCAAGATTGGGAACGACAGGGACACAGTTTGGTGCAGTCGTTCAAGGAAGAATATGATGCAGCGCACCCATCGTATTCTGGAACAGCGGGAGGGGGCAAGGCCGCAAAGAATTTGTTGGCTTGGGATGCTGCGCCACTCCCATCGATGGTTTAGATTTTCGTATACAAGAATACATTACATCATAAATACACTAGACCAATACGTATCACTTTTGCCACCATCCTTGGTAGTTCAGCTTTTTGAATGGGGATGATGACTCCGTGAGCTTGAAATTTGAAGGATTGGTATGCATGGGGATCATGTTGTTGTTGTTGTTGTTGCTGTTGTCCATGGATGCCGTGATCCATGATCCGTTATCCGTGACTGATTGAAGTCTATGTCGTTCGGAAGTGTGGACAGACGGTCGCTCGACTGCCGGCATGATGCCCTCATCCCTCATCACAATTGGACATTGCACCAACCTTGGAAACGAGTGATACAAGGAGTCATGTCCATTTCCTAGTAGATCAGGATGGAAACGTGTGATACCACTACAAAGACAGCTGACAATCCGGCTTTTGACCTAGAACAAAAACAACAGAGCGATCCCAGTGAAAAGGAGGCAAACGACCAACCACTCGGAGTAGACCCTGTCAAGACCTATTCGCAACATGGAGCCGACGTCCTTCAGGTTGCCATTCCCATTGTTCTTTCTGAATTTTTCCAAAATACCTTACCAGTTGTGGACATTGCTTTCGTTGGGAATTTGCCGAACAAGGATGATTTGGCAGCCGCTGCCTTGGCCACGGTATGGTTCAACTTGTGGAATTCGACCATGTTGGGTTTCTCTTCCGCGATTGATACGTTCTTGGCACAAGCATATGGAGCAGATCATATGGATTCGTATGGTTTGTGGACAGGAACAGGGTTAGTCATTGTCATGATTGTTTCGTTGGTGGAAATTGGTGTCATTGCAGCGTGTGCGCCCGTCATGAAACTTTTGGGACAAGACCATGCCTTGGCGGATGCTGCTGGACGATTCACCTATGGATTGCTTCTCGGTATCTTACCCTACAATGCGTTCAAGATCCAGCTCAAATACCTGCAGGCACAAAACAAGAATCTACCAGGGGTGTGCGTTGGATTCATTGCTAACGGGTGGAATTGCCTATTCAATTGGTTGTTGATCTACCACTGGGGATGGGGTCTCCGTGGTGCTCCTTGGGCTACAACGCTGACTCGATTCTTTGAGTTTCTATTGTTGGGCGGCTATATTGTATGGAATCGATCTTTGCCCGAATTCCAGTCGACATGGCCCAGGCTTTCCAATGCCATGTGGGAGCGAGAGATTTTGACGCCATTTCTCAAGCTTGCCATTTCGGGAGCATTGTCCCTGACGGCCGAGGCATGGAGTTTCGAAATAACCACCATTCTGGCTGGTTTGATTGGAACCACCGAGTTGAACGCCCATATCATTACCCTCAGTATTGCTACCTTCCTGTACTTGAGCTTTCCATTTGCCGTTGGGATTGCTGCCTCCATTCGGGTCGGACAGTGGATGGGAGATGAAAGTACTGTGAATGCCAAAAGATCATCGGTTGTATCATATGTGCTGGCTTTAACAGCTCAGGGTTTGCTTGCAATAATATTGCTAGCCGCAAGAACTCCCATTGGAGATTGGTTCAGTAGTGACAATGAGGTCGCAGAGCTGGTGTCGGACCTTATCCCTCTGGCCTGTGTCTTTATGTTGGGGGACGCAACTCAAGCCACAACTGGAGGTGTGATGCGAGGTCTTGGGAAGCAAAAGGCAGTTCTTGGACTCAACATTTTGGCTTTTTGGTTGTTAGGCATTCCGGGGGGCGCCTTGTTGACGTTTGTTGGAAACGCAGGAGTAGCAGGCCTGTGGTGGGGTTTCGTCCTTGGGGTATACTGTGCTTGTTTCGTGGGGGCACTGCTTCTGACATACTTTATATCCTGGGAGAAGCAGTCTCAAAAGGCAACAAACAGGATTATGTCACTATCCAACAGAATACAAGGAAGCAATGTGTCTCAGCGGCAGCTTCCTGCAAACCATGAGTCAATCAGCATCACGTCTAAGTAACGTGTATACCGTACTTCTTGTCTCTTGGACAAGCCGGGACATCATCAATAGTGACCGGTCGAAGATGTTTCACGGGACTCTTTTGGTCCACATATTATTATTATCACGAATGACCTATGAGATGATGTTGCCAGAAGTTTTGACTTCAGCATATTGGATAAATCACACGACCCTAGAATCATCATCAAACTCCTGCGGAATACGAGTGAAGCTTTTGAGATTATGTTGTTAGCCAGCCACCCCCAAAATGAGACGGATCCATCTTTCACGTGGAATAGACCGCCGCTATTCTCAAGTTGCATTCAGCAGCAGGAAACTATTGTTGTACTAGTTTAACGTTGGGAAGAACTAATAGTCTAGGAATGTGTACAGGGTCTAGGATAGTAGGACAGATGCAACTACACATTGTGCTGCCGAATTAGTCTGCATCACTATAACATTAATAAGACAGCACTGGAATCTGGAGTTGTACGTTACTGCAAGCAAGCGCCCTCTAATCGACCGTCGCGATTCAGGCCCTTGCCTATCTTCTGTTCCTCTCACACTATCGTACTGCTAATGGAAGAACGCGGTACTGTATGAAGACTCGAACTCTACTCCTACTGGTATTGGAGAGATCACCCTGGGCCATTCTCGAGTCCTCGGCTTCAAGAGAACGCATCTGAAATTTGAGGATGAGAATACTTGCAGCAGCTACCAGTAGTAGCCTCCGGAACCGAATTCATTGTTCTTCTACTACCTGACGCCACATGACACATGCGTGTACTACTATGTAGTTAGTACTCATTACTCTAGTAGAGTAGAGTGCACCGAATCATCGATCTCTTTTGTTTATTAGGCAGCTTCAACGATCAACTAGAAGAAATTGCCGGGACACCTGAGCTTCCTTTAATTGTTCAGGTGAATGAATGAACCCCTTCTTCTCCGCCGCTGTGGATTGTTGTTGCTCGCTGCTGTTGATTGTCGATGGCTTCTCATTGTTTGGCTACCGAGTACTCGTACTACTGACGTTAGTACAGAAAGAGAGATCGGAGTTTTTCTTGGGCTCTTTTCTATTATTTGGACATTGGGTAGTAGTACCGTTCTCGTACGGTCGAAGACGACTCTTCTGTTGTATCATCGTTCATCGTCTACGCTGCGTGCTGCTTTCACACACTACTACTTCTTGTTGACAAAAGCGTTTGCGGGAACAGAGAACTTTCACACCTACTAGGTACTAACGTAGTACTACCTTACTTTCTTCCTCCGTTGCACACAACACAGTAGTACTTTTAGCACGTTAGTACCTCTACTCCGAATACCACTCACGCTACTACCGAGTATCGAGGCAAGCAGCTGTAGTACAACCTCTACAGCAGCGTGCTGCTGTTCGTCATCGCACACTATGAAATGATATTTTGGTGCGGGAAATTAGACTTCGCAAAACCAAATTACGAACCAGACAATTAACAAGCCTAAAAACCCGAACACGGGATCAGATCCAATTCCACGTCGAGAAGGACCGATGGAACTGCGAGAACCAACTGCTCACAAAAGATAGATTTGCAAAATCGAAATCCCCAAACTATATACATCATGAAATTTGCAATACATGCGATCTTGATGGCCATGATGGTGCCATCCCTTGTGTTATCCACCAACACAACAACGGTTAATGACGATCCATACTCTGAATGTACAAGCGACATCAGAGACTTCGATCCCTTCACGCACAAACAAGTATATCAAGTGGGTGTACATGCTATCCGTGGTTTCGACGCGGCTGTTGCAGAGTACACTGGAGTCTTCTCCGAATATCTCACAGCTACTGCCGGCCATCGATTTGACCCTCCAATTGAATTCGAAGTGGTCCCGTTGTCCTATGAAGGAATCTTCACTGCCATGGACAATGGAGACCTAGATTTCCTGTATTCTAACCCAGGAGTCTACTCCTGCATCGGCCAGAAGTTGGCGCTTCCCCCGTGGCTACCATCATATCTCGTTTGGAAGTGCGCGGACACCCTACGAGCTGGACGTTTTCGGTGGGCGTCATGGCCGTACGTGCTGATAACGACGAGATTGAGTCAATTCTAGACTTCAAAGACAAGATTGTTGCTGCTGGCGGAATTTCTATGATCTTGGCAGGACAAGTGCAGTTCTACGAGATGCAGAAAGCCGGCTTGTCGTATGTCAACGACCCCAAACAAGTCGTCTTCACTGGAGATCAATACGACGTCGTCAACGGAGTCTTGAGTGGCGAGTTCGACGTCGGTTTCGTCCGCACTGATACCATCGAGCGTACCACTGATGAAAACGGTGACCTCATCGACCCGACTTGTTCAAGATCATTGAACCCAAGATCTTCTTGATGGATGACGGGAAACCTGTTTCCCTTCCTTCACTCCACGGATATCTACCCTGAGTGGCCCGTGTCAGCTCTGACAACTGTTCCCCAAGACGTCTTCGAGGAAGTTCAAGCCGCCCTCCTCAACATCGGCTCTCATGCTGATGTAGGACAGGCTTACGAGGAGTGTGTGACGACATATGGACAATCACACTGTGATTCCTTGACATTTCCTGAAGACTTCAGTGACAATGCACGCTGTGACACTACAAAGGCCATCGCCGAAGCTGCCTATTCTGCGTCCTTGTCTGGATCGTTTGCTGGCTTCCGAACTCCAAAGTCATACTTTGAAGTTCGTTCCATGCAACAAGATGCCGGGTTCATGGTATTGGACGAAGATGATCAGTGGCGTTGCACAAGACCTTCCAACGTGTATGACGATATCACGTGTCCGACGGCTACTACAAGAACAGTTTGGCCGTTTTTGAACAGTCTTGTGAGCAAGTTGGCTTAACTTGCGGGGACGGATATGATTGCTTCTGCAAACCGTGTGTCAAGGCCTTTGAAGTTGATGTATACCCCTTCGAGGAGGGTGACATCGACTTTCACTTGGAAGAGTATTTTGGAGAAGATATTGGAGGTTGCGATAAGATGAGCATTTGCGGCGAGACTGAACAACATACTCCAATCACATTCCGTGCCTACGACAACCGCCAGCGAGAAGACGCGGAGGTTACTGTTCTCTTCCATGCTGGTGACGAACCCGTTTCCCTTGATATCACACAAGTGCCGGCACCTTTGCCTATGAGTTCACGATCATGCAGAGCGAAGTAGGTGTGGAAGTTTTTGAGGTGTTCATCAATGGCGAGCAAATCCCGCAGTCACCCCTCCGCGTTGACATTGTGTTGCGAGACTGCTCCGAAGTAGGACACAATCGCGAGGCCGATTCAATGGGCAACTGTGTATGTTCCAGTAACACATACGAAATGTCGGCACATGTGTCGCGAGTGCATACTTCTTCATCATGATCATCGGTTGCGTGCTTATTGTGTTGTTCATGATCATGTCTTTCTATCTCGCCAACAAGAGGAAACAGAATGACTCAGTATGGCACATCAATGTGGACGAGTTGGTGTTCAGTGAACCCCCAGAGGTGGTTGGACGCGGTGCATTTGGAATAGTCATTCTCGGGCAATATCGTGGAACCAAGGTGGCGGTGAAGCGCGTCATGCCTCCAACATTGAAAGAATCGAACAACAAATCGGGTCGTCGGTCTTCCACGAAGAGCTTGGAGGATGGCAACGTGGAAGGAACATCGTCAGGAAGAATGTCCGTTTTGGACAAGGTAGTGGGCGTGACATTGAAGCTCAAACACCAGATGCTCGTGACAGTGTGCAGATGAAAGACAAGAAAAAGAGTAAGGGTGGAAATAGTTCCATGTCAGGAAAGGGAAGCCAAACTCTAGAGGATCTAATCCTTCCAGGGTCTGGAAAGTTTGATTCCGTTCTGAAAGTATTGGAGTCGGCGACTTTATCCAATCACGGTGACAGCAGCACAGACAAGTTCCTTGGAAATGTCTCCGCAGACGCACTTGCCACACACAAACATGGATGGCTTCCTGACTTTCTTCGTTTCGATGACGAATCTCGCGCTAGGAAAGAGTTTGTCGAGGAAATGCGACTTCTTTCGCGGCTTCGTCACCCATGTATTACAACTGTGATGGGAGCGGTTCTCTCGCCAACTGTCGACCCTATGCTCATCATGGAATTCATGGAATACGGCTCCGTTTATGACCTTTTGCACAATGGTACGTCTGTACACTCCGACTTCTCATACCCATTCTTGGTTTGCACCTTTCTTAACTTTCCTTCTTCCTTTCCGCAGAAACA
Source organism: Nitzschia putrida (assembly GCA_016586335.1). Taxonomy (NCBI): domain Eukaryota; phylum Bacillariophyta; class Bacillariophyceae; order Bacillariales; family Bacillariaceae; genus Nitzschia; species Nitzschia putrida. The sequence continues at coordinate 185,626 of BLYE01000046.1, read as the reverse complement.
ATGTACTGTGGTGGAGAAATCATTCTGCAGATTGTTCGTGATGTTGCGCAGGGAATCAACTTTTTGCATTCGTCGAAGCCTCCAATTCTCCATGGAGACCTCAAGGCCAAGAACATTCTCGTCGACTCAAGGTTCCGAGCCAAGGTTGCAGATTTCGGTTTGGCGCATTTCAAAGCCAATGGGCCATTGCAAGGAACGGTAAGTCTCATCTCCAAAGTGCATAGGGAGTGAACCGCAGCGCCTCATTCCATATATCTAACATGCGAATGTGCACAACAGCCATTCTTCATGGCACCTGAGTATTTGCGTAGAAAGGTTCCATTCAACACAGGTATGTTCTTGACAACGCAATCGTGGGTTTTCGGAAATGTGTCATTGAAAAACCCTAACCCTGTCCTGATCGTCTTCGTTGTTGAACTCATTCACTGTGAGCAGCATGCGATATGTACAGTCTCGGTATGATCTTCTACGAGATCTATTCCAGGAAGGACCCATTCGAAGGTGAAGACCCAAGGAAGGTCCTTCCCAAGGTCTGCCACCCCAGAATCAACTTGAGGCCCCCGGTGCCCCCTGAGTGTCCTCCCAAGATGGTCGATATCATGAAGAAACTCTGGAGTGCCAATCCATTCTTCCGTCCCTCTGCCAAGGACCTAGACTACATCTTGATGGATCTGACATCTCGCGATGCCGAACCTCTTGAAAGAGCCCGCCCAGCATACACAGATATCAACAAGAAGGAGAAGACCGCAAAGGAACTGCTCTACGAGGTGTTCCCCAAACACATCGCGGATGCACTCAATGCTGGTCAGCGAGTGGAACCAGAGTCGCACGATATTGTGACTGTGGTTTTCTCCGATATTGTTGGTTTCACGGATATTTCCGCGACGTTCTCTCCATTGAAGGTGTCGAACATGCTTGATCGTCTGTACCAATCATTCGATACTCTGAGTAAGAAGCACAATGTGTTCAAGGTGGAAACTATTGGTAAGTTCTTGGATGTGACAAGGAGGTACTACTGTTCCGTGTAACACAGTATTCATTGACTCGCGTGCCGTGCTTCTTATTCTTCCAGGCGATGCATACATGGGGGTTACGAACTTGGACGGTACTCAGAATGAAACCATGTAAGGAATATCGCTCTGTACGCACAAGAGGCGATTGCAGCAGCATCCAGAACCTTGATTGATGAGGAAGACCCAGTCGCGGTTGCGTCGAGATTCGCGTTGGTTTTCACAGTGGTCCTGTGGTCAGTAACGTGATCGGAACATTGAACCCTCGCTACGGCTTGTTCGGTGACACTGTCAACACAGCCAGCCGAATGGAATCGAATTCTCTCTCTGGACGAATCTTGTGCACTCAAACAGCAGCCGATATTTTGAAGGAGCAGGGCCCAGATATTCCATTGGTCCGACGAGGAAAGATTTCGGTCAAGGGCAAGGGAACGATGTTTACATACTGGGTAGGAAACGAAATCCAATTCGATGAAGAGGAACCCAGGGAATCGACAGCAGCACTCAATGATACACCTACAGATCGCCAAGGCGACGAGAATTCACCGTTGAAGAAAGCGGTACCACAGGAAACCGTCACTCCAAAATCAAACCATGTGCAGACATTGAAGCAAGCCGGAGCCCCAGCCGCACCTACGTTTCCAACAAAACACGCAAGGCACCCCTCTGATCTTGACTCCGAGGACTCAGGTTCTGAAACCAGGGAAACCATGTGCGATATGACTTCCGCAACGACAGAGTCAAGTGAAAGAAAGTCTCATTTGATTGACTGGGATGTTTCCTTCCTTGTCAGTCATTTGCAGATGATCTTGGCCAAGCGAGCGACCCAGAATGGAGTCAAGCCACAGAACCCTCCTCCTCTCTATGGGTCGTCTGAGGAGGGACATGTCGTTTTGGATGAGTTCAAAGACCGTATCTCCTTCCCAGATTTCGATGCTACTTCGGTGCAGAAGCTTGTGCCTCCTGAAACTATCGAGCTGGATGAACAAGTCCTAAGTGAAATCAAGGACTACGTATCTGTCATTGCCTCCTTGTACAGGCCCAATCCGTTCCACAGCTTTGAACATGCTAACCATGCTTTGATGGCTGTTGAGAAACTGATGCACTGGATTGTGAGACCCAATGGTGGCATGGAAGGACCTCAACGCATGACTGCCAAGGTAGCTGGCGATGTACACAAGTCGTCCTTCGGTATTTCTCGGATCCATTGGTGCAATTTGCGTGTGTCTTTTCTGCTCTGATCCATGACGTTGACCACCCAGGAGTGACCAACGCTATCCTAGTGTCGGAGGGTGCCACTCTTGCCAAGGCCTACAAGAACAAGAGTGTTGCAGAACAAAACTCTGTTGACATTGCTTGGGAGCTCTTGATGACAGACCGCTACAAGAACTTCCGCAACTGTGCCTTTGTGGATGCTGCCGAACTGGCCCGCTTCAGACAAATGGTGGTCAACATGGTATTGGCAACTGATATTTCAGACAAGGATATCAATGCGGCGCGTCGAAACCGTTGGGATCGTGCATTTTCAGAGGGATTTTACAGCAAGGAAAACATGGACACCAAGGCCACATTGGTGATGGAGATGTTGATGCAGACTTCTGACATTTCCCACATCGTACAAGAATGGTCTATGTATGTCAAGTGGAACCAGCGTTTGTTCAATGAGATGTATGGTGCATTCAGAAAGGGTCGCATTTCCGAAGATCCTTCTGAGAGCTGGTATGAGCGCGAGATTGGATTCCATGATTTTTACATCATTCCAATGACAAAGAAGCTTGATGCAAGTGGAGTCTTCCGTTCTGGTATCAAGTTGTCAAGCTATGCTATTGCGAACCGCGAAGAATGGGAACGACAAGGCCACAGTTTGGTCCAGTCGTTCAAGGAAGAATATGATGCAGCACACCCATCGTATTCAGGAAAGACTGACGGAGGAAAGAAGTCAGCAAAGAATTTGCTAGCATGGGATGCCTCACCGCTCCCATCGATGGTATAGATTCAATAGTACAATATATTAGACCCACATGTTACACTTTTTTCAGGATTCGTGGTAGTATCATGTCGGTTGGCGGTAAATGGTGTCTTGTCTTCGTGATATCATAGGAACTATGATAAGACAGAGAACTTCAAAACAAGGCCATCAGACGAAGGGAAACTCTGTTTCAATCAATGGCAGTCCAGGCAGTGATTGCTCGCTAGCATAGTGTTCGATGTTGCGCCGTTGGAACCCGGTCGTGCTGCAACTTCAGGTTAGCCGGACAACTGTTCTCTCTTGCGCATGAACCGAGAGGGAAGTGTAAACTTTGGCAAGAGAGATAGATCTCCAGTCTGATGGCTCGCGGTTCAATGGACCTTTTCTTTCTGGGGAGACAAAGGGGGGTTGGTTGTGTGCAACAACAAACTGATTGCCGCCAGGATGCCTCCCGCAGCCTGATTGACAGAAACTCCCACTTCTGGTTGTAGTATTGCCTGAACAAGACCACCGAGAAAGATACCGAATACGAGACCAAACCCTTTACGGACAGATCCACAGTACTTTGTGACCAACCCCACAACCACACCACCCGCAGAGTTGGTAAGGATCGGTATCCATGTATACATTGTCCATTGATTCCAGAAACCATCCTCCGCAATTTGTTGACCATCTGGGCTGAAGAACAGACTGCACACCAAAACCAATGCTGATGCCATGGACAATTCCATACTGAACAGATATGCGTTTCGACCACCTCCTTGTAGCTGCAAACTTTTTTGAGAAATGGCTCCTGACAACCCACTAATGAAGCTGGCAAACAAAATCGGGACAACTCCATGGGTCCACTGCTCCGAATTCCATTCTGCAGTCTCCAACTTGGACGATTCATTGTTTGTTGACGACATCAAGGTCTCCACACTGATAATGTCTTTCATCATGAGGGCAGATACAAGGAGCAACACAAGACTGACAAGCTGAACTGGGCTTTGCCTTCGCCCCATAATCAAATAACAACACAGGGCGGCAGAAGGCGTTTTTGTTTGATTCAACACCATGAATGTAACAGAGTCCAAGTGCTGGTAGGCAAGTAATGCAGCAACATTTTGAACAGCATACAAGGTCGCAGGGAGCAGTGCAACTGTCATCCAGGTCGTGAGGTTCCACCCTAGCAAATTATGTTGAAGATGACAAGTATGAGTTGATTTCTCTCTCTTTCCAACCGCCACTTATGGTTGCATCATACTAACGTTAGTACATGAGAACGTACCAGATACTGCAGTGCGAAATGAACCACTAAGGACAAGCATGGCAAAGGCCATGCCACACTTGACGAATTCCTGTACCATAATGACAGAGGAAAGACATATTCCTTGAGCAGTAAACTTTTGTGTCAAAATTGGTTGAATTCCACTTTGAAGAGCAAGGAAGGCTAAGAAAGTGATGGCTTTGCCATCGAGATCGGGAGCTGAAGTCGATGCCATTGTCACAGTGTTGGACAGAGTGGCGACGACGATGTGATGGATGGATGCCACCACTGGATGCGACTCAGCTTGGTACTTGGTACCAACGTTATTTATAAGGGGTAGTTCCAGTGCTTTCCTTCAGAGGTGAGGGACTACTTAGTTCTTAAAACCTGAGATTTGGGGGGCAAGAATTAGGGGCAGGAGGACGTGCGCGATATAAATATATTCATCAATGCAGTTTTTGGAAATATGAGTCGGGTTTCGTTGGACGTTCGTTACAATTGTGCTACTGCTCCCTCACTTTCTTTTGTCGACATTTCGACGAGTCAGCCGTATTTGGACGTTTCTCATACTTTTGTGATTACAAAAAGGTTGTATTCGACAATAACCGTGACACCAACAACCATGAGTTCCAGCAATTTGTTCCGTTCTATTCTTCTATTGGTATGCTTGTTCCAATCTACTTTGGCTTCCACTCAATTCAGTATCAGTGACAGTGGCGTTTCCTGTTCTGGAGATCTTCAAGTCACATCACTTGAATTGGATTGTGGCAACTACTGCACCTTTGGTTCCGATGTCTCTATTTCGGGAACTCTCTCCATTGCTAACGAATTGAGCACCAACACTCCTGAGATTTCGGTAAAGGTTGCCAACATGGTTGAGATTTTTGATAAGGAGGTCAACATTTGCAAGTCCCTTTGGGTCGATAGCGGAAGCGACTGTCCTAGTGCTGGAGACTATACATTGAAGGGATTCAACTTCAAGATTCCCGGAGATGGTGACGAGTGGTATGCCCAAAACGGTTTCTGGTACGTAAGCTCAAGAGTATCAAATGCACCACGATACAAATACATAGGCTGACTCCTCGTTCTTGTGTCTGGTTTAACAGGGGCGTTTCGGTGGGTGTCAGGGCCACATTTGACTTCGGAGATTCCAAGTCTGTTTGCACTACTAGTGTTAAGCTATCCAAGCACAATGGCTACCAGATGGTTGCTGGTGGAGTTGCTATGTTCGCATTGGCTGGAGTTTTGGTTGGCGTTCACCGACGACGACGAGTGGGAACCATTCAATTGGGCCGCGACGAGGGCACCCAATCCCATTTCGAAATGATGTCCAGTGATGGCGGTGTCTCTGTATAATTCTTTCGACGTTTTCGAATAAATCTTGTTGTTAACACTGAACAGTAGAGTGCCATATTAGAAACCAGGACAGATGTGAACTAGAGACCTCAATCATTTTCAAGCAGCAGCCAAAACTTCTGATGCCATTGCATCTATACAGCTCTCTCCAGACTCTTTGGCTTTCTCACCCCAAAAGGAGGAGAAATGTTTCATCCCCATGGTACGATAGTCCCGATTCTTCGTTTTGGGATTGACGGCAGAGCGTTTAACGTATTCATTCTCATCTTCAGCCTTTCCTACAACGCGAATAGTTCGGCCATTGGTTCCTTCGAATGTACCGCTCGATACTGGTTTGGACCCTACGCTTATTGGCTCCACTAATGCCCCAGCGTCTTGTCGAAAGGCGATGAATGCACGGTGCAATGCGTGTGGACCCGAGACAACGGCAGCATTCAGTTTTAAGGTATCTGATGCTTCCATGAGGTTTTCAAGGGTGAATTGAATAGCGTAGTACATGATAGGGTGACCAGGTGAAACAGCCATAAACCATTGACTCAATATGTGGTACTGCTCTACCACGAAATAGGCCTCATCCGTGGATTCGTCTATGGAAAACTCGTTGAACTTGGCAGGAGCAGTATCAAAATCGGCATAGACCCCGCCATAAACCCAAAGGATGAGATACCTCCAGAGATCAGCTTTGAGAGTTGGATTCTTAACACAATTCCGGAGGATGTTCTTCAAATGAGGGAATTCTGGAAAATTCATTTGAAACAACCGGTTGACTGCTTCGTCGTCGTGAAAATAGTAGCCATACCCTGGCAATTTCCATTGGTTGGTGATCTGAGCAAAAGCAGGAGTTACGCAACGAGACTTGGCTGTCTGGTGCACAATCTTGGGTATACGTCTTCTTCTCCTGTACTTTGGGATAGTACCACCCTCCGAAACCACTTCAACTCCTACTCCATCCGGAGAATCAACGCTTGTCACCATCACATTGTCTTGACATGTCGTGTAAGCGAAAAAGGCGGATGTTGTGTTTGGAGCTGAGGTCAAGGACCACAACGACGGGTATGATACAGAGGATATCGTGAACTCTGTATCCTTCACATGACGGGTAACAGCGACATTTTGCACATCCAGCAGATAACCAGAGAGATTGCCATATTCGAATGGAAGATAGAGTCTCTCCACGAACAATATGATCATGGGAGTAAAGTATATACATCGTAGCACTTTTTGACACAAAGTTAAACGCTGCCTCTTTGAGCGCTTTGTGATAATTCTTGGCTTTGGCTTTTTCCCCATTCAAAAGCGATTCTGTCGAGTAGTGCACAACAACAACCAAGCCGCTACAAAAAGGGGTGTTGTTGTATTAATATTTGGTGTCGGTCATCCGGAGGAGCAAAAACGCAAAAAAGATCATCCGTCCAGGAATCCAACGTGATACCCCCTCCCCATCCCCGAACCATGGGGAGTGATAGCAAATAAAAAACCATGGCAAGTCTTCCTAACCACGAAAAAAACTAATCCAGGTTGCCTAGGAGGTCCCCTTGTTGCAAACCAATGGATACAAAAGCAAAATGTAAGCTGAAAAGCGAAAAAATGCGCAAAAAAGAGAACAACACTCAGGATTCCAACGTGGTCCCCCACCGTAGTACTAACTGAGCCCGAACATGCTTAACTTCGCTGAGCGGACGGGAAGCGGTGCTGTCATGTTGGTATGGTCGTTCCCGAACGTTGGGGAGGCATTGGTGATATATAAAAGCGTGGCAGAACAGCTCCAATACTACTTTCTCTACATTGCAATCCATTTGGGAAGTGTCAATGTTGTGTGCAACAATACCCTTCACTAGCGACAGTACTTCTTTACTAAACGTGCCTTCCTACACTATGAAATATTATGGATTAACAAAATGTATTGTTTGTTCCTGTCGATACGATCACAGGGTCGGTGCGAATAGCAAGAGAGGTTTACTTGGTCGCCACTACTTATTCGGTCAACTCTCCAGAGTCGACAATCATGACCTTTTGCTTGGGCTTTCCAGAGTTGGTGCCTTGCGCCTCGACGGCCTTGACAACAGACTCTCCCTCAAGAACCTTTCCAAAGACAACACTGAAAGAGAACGGGCGCTTCACGTTAGAGTCATAGACTGTAGTGATTTCCACTTGTGGTGCAGTAGGAGAGAATAGTCTTGCCCAAGTTAGTCAATAGTTGTACTTACTGCTTGCCATCCAACCAAGGGGTCTTGACGGTGGTGATGAAGAATTGGGATCCACTGCGGCGGAAGAGCAATCGGAACAAAACGCAAGGGTGAGAAAAGACAGGGGACTTCAACATGAAGAAATACCATTCGTCAAATCAAATCCTCTCCAAATGTCTTACTTGGCTGTAACAACAAGCAAAAAAGAAACCCGAAACGCGTTAGTATACATCACTACAAAAAAGGATAACATTAACGAAAAGGCAAATTGACGAAGGAGAACACTACTTACTGTCAGGTCCGGCGTTGGCCATGCTGAGGTACATGGGTCCCTCATGTTGGATATTGAAGCTATTGTGATCAGACAAGGAAACACGCGTTAGAGGTGATGGATCATCCAACAACAATGCAATAGTTCCAGAAATGACAGGGGTGGTGCGACTACTAATCGTAGAGACAAAAACTTACTTTTCATCCTCAAACCTCTCACCGTAGATGCTCTCTCCACCACGTCCATTAAAGGCGGTGAAGTCTCCACCTTGGATCATGAAGTTGGGGACTGTCGTGTAAAATAAAGGTTAGTACCACGAAGAGACATCCATCTACGGTAGTAGGTAGCAAACAGTCAACCATTTTCAGGTGCAGTATACAACTTACTGATGCGGTGGAAGATGCTTCCCTTGTAGTGAAGAGGCTTTCGGTTGAGACCAGTTCCCTTCTCACCGGTGCAAAGAGCACGCTGTAAAAAGATTTAAATTCAACACGAGTTGTGAGCATAAAGGCTTCCAAGACTCTGGCCAAGGAATCAAACAAACAAACAAACAAACAAACAAACAAACAAAAATCCATCAGTGCCATGGTTGTCGTATTAGTACGTACAAAGTTTTCGGTGGTAATAGGGACAGTCTCTCCGAAAAGTCCCATGACGATACGGCCAGCAGGAGTTCCGCCGATTTCGACATCAAAGAAGACCTTGTTGGTGATGGTGTGACTGTTGTTGTGGTGAGAATGATTAATTTTATTGGGATCACGTAGGTTGCCAGAGTGAGACGAAGGTATTATTGTTGATGACGACACATCCACACTCTGTGATGTCCAAAGATACAAGACGTACCCATTCACAAGAGCCAAGAGAGCAAGGAGAAGGAAAGAAGTGAAACTCTTCATGATGTTGCTGTTATGGTTTTGTTGTACTAGGTAACTAGGTAGTGGTCACTGCAGATGATGATGTAGTGATGAGTCGGACCTGTGGTGGATGGGATGATCGCGACATCGACGGCGGATATCGAAGTTGGAAGATTCCCGAACGAACGGTCATTTCGAGTGAGTCGTCGATCATTCACGGTTGCATGTGAGTCACGAGATGAAAGGTCAAAATAGGGCGAAAGTTGTTGACGTCATCGCACGTAGCACAGCCGAATTTTCTTCTTCCTGGTGACAACACGAACTCGAACACGACCGACTTGAGCCGTTTGCTTGGTCGACCAGAAAACAGAGTGCAATTGCATCCATCACTGCCTTCACTACTATAGAAAGTTCACCACGGGTCCTACTCCGTTAGTTCTCCATCGAAATAAACTACTATATCCTTGCATTTCACAACTAACTGCGTTACACAATGTCTTCCGATTTGATTGGGGAATATACAGAGAGGCACCTCATCAAGGTTGCCAAGGACTTGTTGGTGAAGAAGACCGAGGGGACGACTTTGCTCGACGTCGAGGCTGAAGCCCGGATTCCAAGGTTTGAAATGGATGGTACGACTCGGAGAGTTGACATGTTGGTTTCGTGTTGAGATCCTGAAATCATCGATGGATCTCGAAGTATTCTGCGTTATTGTTGCTGTTGTTGCGAATTTAGTCATTCTTCTTTTGCTCACATTTCGGTCCACGTTTGTCAGAATTGAACATTGGTCAAGTCCTTGGAAAAGGAGGGTTCGGTATTGTCAGTGAAATCAACAATATTACACTCAAGACAAAGGACACACAAGAGGGTCCAGCTGTAAAGCATGATGATGAACATTTTATTCACAATGTCGTCCAAGACAGAACCTTCATGGCCAGTCATTTTATTCGACAAGGCAAGGACTATCGTTATGCTATCAAGCAAATGAAGAAAACATCCAGGGATGATCCACAAATTTACATTAATGCGCTTGTGGATTTGGCGTTGGAAGCCAGGTTTCTTGCTGTCATTCGTCACCCCAATATTATCAAAATGCGAGCCGTCGAAGCAGGTGAACCCATCAGTCCCACTTATTTCATCGTCTTGGACCGATTGTATGATATCTTGCCTGATAGATTGCGAAAGTGGAAGAAGCGAAAGGGTGGTGGTTTGAAGAAGTTGCTCGATGTTGGAGGCAAAAAAACCACGGCTTTTTGGTTGGAGCGTTTGGCCGTTGCCTACGATATTGCTTGTGCCCTCAACTATCTTCATGAGATGTCGTAAGTAGTGCTCCACCTGTTGGTGTGTACATGTTATGAGAATTTTTGTACCTCACAGGCTGCTGCTGTGTCTTATTTCAATTTTCAGTATCGTGTACCGCGATCTGAAGCCCGAAAACTTGGGATTTGACGTTCGCGGTGACATCAAGGTGTTTGACTTTGGATTGGCCAAGGAACTTCACATTAAGGACCGATTGGATGATGGTACCTACAAGCTCACTGGTGATACAGGTTCGCTCCGATACATGGCTCCAGAAGGTAGGTTTGGTTTGAATTGAGTTGAGTTGATTGAGAAACACATTTGTGGCAGCAACGTGTGCCTCACCACTTCTCTATTTGTTGCTATACTCTGCAGTGGGCCAAAATTTGTCCTACAATGAAACGGTCGATACCTATTCATTCGCTATTCTGTGTTGGCAGATTCTAGAGATTGAAACACCATATGACGGATTCACTATTAAGATGATTGAGACCAAAGTACAAAAGCAAGGTGTCAGGCCAAAGATGAATCCCAAGTGGGATCACGAAATTTGTGATCTCCTTCGACAGTGCTTTGTGGGCAATCCCAAGCGACCTAGTATGCGGGATGTTTGTGAGATTATTCGAGGAGTTATCGGGAAAATGTCGGGAGAAGCGTATGAGGAAATGGATGCCTCCCGGAAAAGTACTCTTTCTGCAGCTCAGTAGTTTGCAGAACCTTCCACCATTCTTGTTTCTCGGAGTGTCGGTCCCAAGCCAAATAGTATTGTGATGATGATAGGATCTCCTCAACCTTGGATGAGATTGACATCTTGAGAGAAAAAGACCTTGTTGCTATAATTGGGACGCCCCAGAAGTTGTCACGAATGTCAAAACGTTAGAATCAATGTTGTATTGTCTCCTGCTCGTTTAAGAATACCATCCACGGCACTAGGAACGGTGGGAATGAACCCATCCATAGTCTGCACATGATCATAGCTACTAGAGCACAAACAACCAGAAGCTTGACAAGCACTGGGATTTTGGATCGTCGACGAAGGGATGGATGAAGCCTTGGGCGCGATGACCTAGAAAATACACTGAATAAAAAGTAGTGAGCAAAATCATAGTTCAAAATTCTTCACTATCATTAGGCTGAGATATAGCGCAATGACATAGCACTTCGAGTGCTGTCCATGAGGTCGTCCTCGTCTACTAACTCTTTGGGGGTAAGTTGGCTGATCTCGTGGCGAAGCACGGTACACACAACACTCATGGGTGGACGACGTGGGCTGCTCGCGAAGCAGTCCTGCAACAATCTACGAATAGCACTGGGCCAATGGGGGTCAATCTTTGGTCGTGCACCAAGATGGATGACCTTCCTTTCCACTGCTTCGTCGCTAAGCTTGTGGAAGGGGGCCTCAAGTTGGCAAATCTGCCATAGCAAAACACCGAACGAATAAACATCTGCACTCTCCGTATATGGTTGACACAAGGCGACTGCAACAAGAACTAGTGAGACATGTGCTTATCAACAACAAAGGACATAGGTGTAACACTTGGGACAAACATACCTTCAGGGGCCATGAAGCGAATGGTTCCAGTGTCGCCTGTCAACTTATACGCAGGGTTTCTAATCTTATCTGGGTTGAATTCGGTAGCAAGGCCAAAGTCAAACAATTTGGCATCGTCTCGAACATCTAAGAAAGAGAAGAGAGAGATTCTGTGAGCTGGGACTGGCAAGGGACAAGGAGAAGTCATTGAAGTCTCTAACTATACTTACCAAAACCCACATTGCTTGGCTTCAAGTCACGGTACATAATGCTGTTTCAAAGAGAAAAATGGGTGTAAGCAAGGCCACAAAGCCAAAACCGAGACAATAAAACCTCTCCAACTTACTTGACATCATGGAGGTACGCCAAGGCGCTAGCAATATCATAGGCCACGAGCAATCTCTTGGCCAAGAACTCCTTTTCCTTCTTCTTTTGAAAGTCAAATAGCCGAGTGAATCCACTCTCATTATGCTTCTTCCATGTACCGATACGATCCTCCAAGGTATCATAAATCTTGTCCAATACCAAGAAAGCATCAGCAGAGTAGATGTCCTCCGAAACGGCTCTCATCTTGAGAATGTTTGGGTGACGAACGGCAGCCAGGAACTTGAACTCAATGGCAAGATCAGCCACAGTGTTGATGAACATACCACAATCCGATCGACAAACATCTTGCATAGTTTTGAGAGCGTATCGACAGTCATGTCCGTTGCGGATACAATACTTTTGCATAAACTTTCGGTCCTGTACCACTCGTTGAATGTAGTCTTCATCGTGGTGGTGGTTTTCGTGATCATCATCGTTAGCATCCTCCTCTTCATCCTCACGAGCGATTAGTCTAATAGATTGGATATCATTGACGGCGAAGAAGCCTCCCTTGCCCAGAAGCGCTCCCAACTTGATTTCTGCATTCGCCAAAGTGATGGGACCGATACCAGTGACTGTTAGACGCGTCTAACGGCAAAATCAACACAATCCATCCAACCTGCTTGTTGCTTACCATCTCGTCGGAATCGTGGAATACGCTCCTCTGCTTGTTGGTTGGCATTCTCCCATTCCTTGGTTCTGTCTTCCACAATCGCCTTGGCACGTCTGATTAACTGCTCTTCCGGATGGCCATCAATCGTCCTTCTCTTGAGCTCAGAGTGATGGTCGTCAATGTTGGTGGACTCGGTGGATGCATTCTCGACATCGTAGTCCCCGTTTCGGCTGTCTGGGGCCGTCATTTTGGTAGTAGCTTAAGTTGTTGTTTGGTGGTTGGCACTCCAAGAGTGGTACTGGTATGTGACAACTGGGCTCGGTTTCAACGTTTTTTTGTTTGTTGGAATTGTGTGGAGCACGGATGGGGCCTACGCTTCGGGTCCAAAGACGACAAACCCGTTGGGACACTGCTCGTTCATTGGACGTCGCCTACGCCGCTCAGCTACAAATAGGGCAGGGTTCGCGAGAGAGACACTTTTTCGCAGTACTTTGGGTACCACCTTTCTCCGAGTGTTAATTACCAAGCGTGACACCACGTTCTGCAAGTGGAGGAACAAAACGGTTGTTCCGACCACTGCAAACAAAAAACAGCAAACCAACCAAACTTGCCACGTTGGGTGGCACAACCAATGAACGTCCTCCATGTCGATCTTGTTTGGCGGGCGCAGGTCGACTCCCCATTGAGACGTGAAAAGACTGCTTGTAATCGTTGCTTATTAAGATTAACGTGACGGTTGACAACACCGGCCACTACATTTCCGAGGTGCATACAACAACACACACGCCTGCACAAAAATGTTAGTAAGACTGAATCCCAGAAAAGGACCCAAGGTGTCATTCATTCAATCAAACCCTGTCGCCGACGAGTAGTAGTGAACTAGCGTTTTAGCAAAAGCATCTGACACAAGAAGGTAACTGCAGTTGAACTTCAGTTCAGTAGAGTGTAAGAACCACCCGTCACTTTAAACAACATAAGCATTTTTCATTTCTTGAAAGGCAGATAGTATATCAGCGGTATGGAATGATATTATTTGAGCTTGGATGAAAACAAGGCAAGAAGGGCTGCTACGACGAGTAGTAATACTCTAGTCATTCATTTCGGACTTGGCACCCCGTCGTCTGGCAGTCAAACCCATCTCTACCCCCACGTCGTCCACGGTACCATCGTCGCCGCCAGTGGCCACGTCTTCATCCCGCGTGCTGTCATCCTCCCCTGGTTTATCCTTCTTTTGTTGTTCCAAGATCTGAAATAGAGCGTCGACGCAATCCCAAGTTAGGATTTAGGATATGATTGGCCAACATCATAGGATAGCCTTCAAACTCAAACACCGACGTCACATACCTTCATTAGTTCCTTTCGAATATGCCGTGTGAGGAGCGTCATCATGACCATACTGAGTAGGATTCCTGAGACAATCAAGAATTCATTCTCTTCCAGTTGTTTAGCTTGTTCCGAAATATCCAGAGGTGCTTGTTCCGCATTGGAACTATCCTGGCCTTGCCCTCGTTTGAGAAAGGAATGGGCAGAAGCGCCGATGAAGGTGTAGATCAAATATAGGGGCAAAGAAAAGACTTTGGCACCAGCAAACGCATAGATATTCATTGATGTCGTCCCGCACATGTAGCTAACCAACCCCAATGGAATGACTGGTGTCAAGTATAGCATGGCCATAATTTTGAGACCTTGCTCCTTGGCAGCTAGAAAAGCAAAGTGAACAGAATAGACGCAGTATCGATTCGATGAGCGAGACTCGGTTGGTTGGGCTTCCAATAATGGTCCAAACAACAGACAACGTACCGACATTGATGGCATCAAAGAGGGGATATTTGCGAACCCAATTTTGCACCGTCTCCCGCATAAGGTATCGTCCCAACAGAAAGCAAACCACGGCTCCAAGACAAGATCCAATCATACTAACAAGCGTGGCAACGACCAGTCCTAACTTCCATCCGTATACTCCGCGATAAATGTACCCACAACCCAACGTGAGGGGAGTTCCAATTGGAACCATGGTCACAACCGCCGCTGCAATCACCAGCATAATAGCACCCAACCCCCAACTTGGATTCTCCTGCACCCACGAGAGAAAATGATCGGCAAAGTCGGGTTGAAGCAATCGGTCCTCTGGTGCCACAAAAAATGCCTCAAAGATAATAACGACAAAGAACAATACCAGCGTTGCCATGACGATTTTCTTCCCATTGATCTTTTTGACTGGTATCCGTTGTTGGATCGTCCGGAGCATAGAGGTGCCTCGGGATACCCACGGTTCGATCGACGCTTGGATCGAGTCGAGCCAAGGCATGGGCGCTTCCTGGTCCTCGGCATGATCCGCATCTCCCGCCGCCACACTCGTGTTCACTGGAGTATTATTTGTATGTTTCGCAGTCTTGTTTTTCCCAGGCGTTGCATAGACAATGGACGAATGTGACCGTGTGGATTCTTGGATTGGATGGTCACCAATACTGGCATCGGTGCCTCCAGTGGAAGGAGCACTCGATCTCGATATCAAATTGGAGCTATCGTTACGTCGCATTTTGTCAGTCTGCAATTATGTTGTTTAGAAAAGGAATTTTCTAAACGTCGATTTCTTCTTGGTTTTGCGTCGTTTGGGGTCGTCTCTTGTGTGTTGTGCACCTCCTACTCGGTCCCTCCAATGGCAGCAATGAAACGTGTTGCAGTGGCCAGTGCCAGCAGACATTTTCATGAGTCGTCCGTCGTCCCCGCAAGGCCGTTGGGTTGGGAACAACCCGGATCAGCACATACGCCTAGTTTTGTAGATATCTTCCATCACCTCGCTGTCTGCGCATCTTCTTCCCGGGTGACGAATCCGGACGGCCTCCACGACGTAGGCCACACATACACACAAACCATATTCCGATCATCGACCCACGTCTAATAACTTGACACTTCGCCAGTGTGTCGTTCCAACAACAACAAGCATTCCTCCACTTTTGCATTCTTTCTACTATCCCTAGACAATCATCACCATGTCTGTTCTTTCTGCCGCAGCAACGACAACTTCTATGAAACTCCCTCTCCTCCGATACGCTGCTGGAGGATGGGCCTTTTTCATTGCCGAGAATGCCATTCTGTCGGAAAACCGAACTTGGTTGATTTCGGAATTGGGAGACCAACGTTATCATCTTGTATATGGAACTTTCTCTACCGCTGCCACAGCATCGATTGCTTACGGATACTATACTATTCGTAAGGCTGTCGCTCAAATTCCTTCCTATCAAATGCCCGCCCGGCCTTCCATGTTGCGTGGCGCTGGTGGATTTATGGCCTTGTCCATGGGATGGTTCTTGGCCTCCCAAGCTGTCCCCAAGATGCAAATTCCTGTAGGTTTGGAGGGAAATTCGGTTCAAGTTCGTTGCCCCTTTGATTTTTCTGATCGTAAGGCTGGGGCTGCTGCTTCGGAATTGAAAGGATTGGAGCGTGTGACAAGACATCCTGGTTTGTGGTCGTTGGGATTGATTGGGTTGGGTCAAGCCATGTTGGCGCCTACACTTGCACAGCAAATTTGGTGGGTGGGGCCTTCGGCGGTCGCACTTTTGGGAGGAGCCCACACGGATTCTCGTTTCCGTCGTGGCATGGGAGGCAGTTTGTCGCCCGAGTACGATTCTCAAACATCCAATCTCCCATTCTGGGCTATGATTTCTGGTCAACAAGGAAGTGGAACTTGGGAGGCCTTTGCAAGGGATGTCAAGCCATTGAATGCCGGTTTGGCGGTGGGAGCCAGTGCTTTGTGGGTCTTGCGTTATATGGTTCGGTAAAAATTGAATTAGCAGAGCTACAGCCCACAACTCTATAAGATAGCACGAAGTTGGTGATAGAATTGGTTGCTGAATATTCTCCTTTGGTTGGCAAAACTTCTAGCTGTGATGATGTAGGAGGAACAACCCGGTCGGTAGTTGCAGTCTTGCCAAGAAGGAGGTGCAAATGGAACAGAATGTGGGGGATTCGATTTCAGGGGAGTGGGGAATTTCAACCACCGTCTTGGAACCATTCAACAACATTCCTCTCACACCAAACAACCCAACCGACAACGGGGAGAACGACAAAAGGGCCAACAAGCTTCCTCTTTCAAAGAAACCTAGCAATCAATAGGCATACTTCGATCACTGCTCGTTTACATTCTTGTATTACTTTGAGTATTGGGGGAAGATTGTGTACAGGTAGACGATGGAGAACTCATCGGACAACCATACAGATGCATCCAACAACGATGATGAGTTGTACATGACACAAGCTTTGAAGGTTGCGCGAAGAGCCTTGTGTCTAGGGGAGGTTCCAGTGGGCTGTGTCATTGTTTTGGAGCCTACCCACCCCTGGTTTCAAGAACAAAAGGAATCCATTCCTCCCACCGCCAACAACTCTGGCGTAGTTCTTTCCCATGGTGCAAATCAAGTCAACGCCACCAGAGATGCCACGCGACATGCAGAAGTAGTGGCCATTGACCGAATATTAACCAGAGGTCGATCCACCGACCAACAACGATTGCCATTGGAGTTTACCATTCGGAAAACAGCAGCCAATGCATCCTCACAAAACTTGACAAGTGAAGAATGGCAAGAATTGTGGGATGATCACTGGATCAACACACCAGAGGATGAGCAACATTGGAAGAATCAATTTGGATGGAGGGGTCCTGATCGATCATCCACGCCTTTTCCACCCACCGTGGATCTGTTTCGGCATTGTTCCCTCTATGTGACTTGTGAACCTTGTATCATGTGTGCCGCCGCCTTGGCAACGGTGGGGATTCGACGCGTAGTGTTTGGTTGCAAGAACGATCGATTTGGAGGAAATGGTTCTCTGCTCTGTCTGCATGAACCAGAAACATTGGAAGTTTCACATACAGAGAAACGAGGCGGCTATGAAATTGTCACCGGTGTGCTGGAAGATGAGGCTATCCATTTGTTGCGCTCCTTTTATGAACGAGAGAATATTCATGCACCAGACGAGAAACGACGACGCAAGGAAGGTGTGGAGACAACCACGGCAGAAGCACCACCAACATCAACACCAACAACGGATTGTACAAAAGACAAAGAAACTGAAAATTAGCCAATTAAATATTCCGCCGAGGCTTGTACTTCTTGTTCCTCTTCTTGACCCCCTCTAATCGCTCCTTTTTGAGTCGTTTCTTTTCTTCTTCTTGGATACGATCTTGTTCCGATCGTTCCTTGGATTGTGTCTCTAGTTTGGTTCGCTGGTTGGCAAATGAATTCTTCAAATGTTCCTGAATGGTAGCAAAAGGATCTTGTTGGAATTGAGGGTGTTGCATGACAAGACCTAGTCGTTCGACTTCATTGGTCACGAGATTGCGCTTGGCACGGTTGCTTCCATACGAAGGATTCGATTCATCCTGTTGGTCTTCGGTAGAATCAGCTTGCTTGGTAGTATCCATGAGGGCATTCCGAATGGCATCCAATCCATCGATACGTCGCTTCTGATCCATTTCTTTCTTCAATAGGAGTGTCGATAGAATGAGCTTTTCTTTCTTGAGATATTGTTCTCGCTTGGCCATTCGCTTACGCTGACCTCGACTCAAGGCCTCCCCTTCATTAGTTGTTGCGTTCTCCTCTACCTGGGCTTCCTCTACCTTTGCAGTTTTGGCAAGTGATCCAAGTGGACTGGTGGCAGCCACTTGACGAGCTTTTCGATGAAGCTTGGCATTCTTTCCGACCTTGGGCATTTTGGTAGTTGTCCGAAATGGGAAAGGAACAACGGGGACGTGCTGATGTGTTGTTGTCGTCGTGGAACAAAAACACTTCCTTTGCGCTTTTCGGTGGTTATGTGACGACGTCTGTCCAGCCCTCCGGTCAATCCCATGAACGCCATTCACGGTTCAAGGCGCCAAGTAAGTCGTGAACCATTCACGTGAATTCCGAAGCCTAAAAAAAGCAACGTAGACAACTTCTTCTCTCTCTCCCAAGGCAAAAAGTTGGGGTTCTTTGTCATCATGACGAACGACGTGGACTGCAAAAAACAACCAAGCGCTCCCTCCCCAACCGATAACATGACAACAGAGAAACACAACATTTCTCTTGTTGTGATTGGTCATGTAGATGCTGGGTATGTCGTTGGTGTTGCATGGAAGATGACTGAATCTCTAGGAATCCACGCTCCTACATATATTTTCTGCCTTTCTAACGCCGTCTCTCTTTTTTCATTTGACAGGAAATCAACCACCACAGGACATTTGATCTACAAATGTGGTGGGATTGACCAACGAACGATTGAAATGCATGAACGGGAAGCTGCACAAAGTGGAAAAGGATCTTTCAAATATGCTTGGATCTTGGATAAACTCACCGCTGAGCGAGAACGAGGGATCTCGATTGATATTGCCTTTTGGAAATTTGAGTCTCCCACGTACCGATTCACCATTATTGATGCCCCAGGGCATCGAGATTTTATCAAAAATATGATTACGGGGGCTTCGCAAGCTGATGCGGCCTTGTTGGTACTGGATGCGTCCCCGGGTGGATTTGAGAATGGAATTTCCAAGGACGGTCAAACTAGAGAGCACGTTTTGTTGGCATACACACTTGGAGTCAAACAAATGGTTGTCGCTGTGAATAAAATGGATGATCCCACTGTGGAATATTCTCAAGAGCGCTATGATGAAGTGAAAGTGGAATCGTGTGCGTATCTGTCAAAAGTGGGATACAAGGCCCAAAACATTCCCTTTGTTCCCATTTCTGGCTGGATGGGAGAGAACATGACAGAAAAATCCGACAAAATGCCTTGGTATGATGGCCCCTATCTTCTTCAGGCCCTGGACAATGTACAACCCCCCAAACGCCCGTCCGAAAAGCCACTTCGCCTTCCACTACAAGATGTCTACAGGATAGGTGGTATTGGAACAGTTCCTGTCGGTCGAGTGGAGACTGGTATTATCAAACCTGGCATGCGAGCACACTTTGCTCCTACAGGGCGTGAGGCGCTGGTAGATGTTGTTGAGATGCATCATGAACATTTACCACAGGCTGTGCCTGGCGACAGCATTGGGTTCCATTGCAAAGATGTTGCCATGAAGGAACTACGTCGAGGCCATGTTGCCTCGGATGCTGACAATGAGCCCGCCGCTCGAGCAGCCAGTTTTGATGCGCAGGTGATTGTCATGGATCATCCCGGAAGAATTACCAATGGATACTGCCCTATCGTTGATATCCACACGGCTCATGTGGCTTGCACCTTTGCCAAGCTGAAAGAAAAGATGGACCGGTCGAATGGACAAATTTTAGAGACGGAACCATCCTCGGTTGGACCAGGGGATGCTTGCATGGTAGAAATGGTCCCCAGCAAACCTCTCTGTGTCGAAACGTTTACTGCTTTTCCTCCCCTTGGTAGGTTTTCAGTGCGTGACATGAGAAAGACTGTGGCAGTAGGGGTGGTCAAGGCCGTCAAGAAACAAGAACCTACTGGTAGTACTACGCGATAATAGAATCTCATCGCTATCCTCTAGTACTCGTAGGCTTCGCTGGATTCATTGTGGTAGTAAAGAATCTGCGAAAATGCAACAAACAAGACTCATACGAATCTATGGAAAAGACGATGATAGTAGCTAGAAGCAAAACCTGTCCTAGATGGTGTAGTTCATGTTAGCATGAAGATAGCAAGAAAGAAAAACGACCGAGCCAATCACGTGATTGTGTGGCGTCGGAGTCGTCGAAAGGGTTGGTCGTCGGTGGGACAGAATCCGGCGTCAGGATCAGAGATATCCGGCATCTCACTGTCACCGAATTCGTCAGATTCGGGAGATTCAAACTTTCCATCCTCTGGGATGGGAGGAACAGGGGACCGCCGAGCTGCTTGCTTGGCCTCCTCTTCTGTGGCTCGCTTGACAAAGCGACCCTTTACTCGCATCCTTCTGTCGGCAAGACTCTTGCGACAGTTGTAACGAATCTTCTTGTTCCAGACACGGCGAGACCGTTTGTCTAGGAACCGAGCAATGATAGCGCTTCGCTCGGCTTGTGTGTAAATCCCAACCCGGCCATTTTTGTTGTATACCTAAACGATGTCAGGAAGAGTGTCCAATGAGTACGGCATCCATCAGGCAGAAACCCAATGACGTCTTGTAGCCCATTTCATTGTGCTTACCTCTTTGTATTTGTCCAAAGCGTGAGGGAGGACCAGAACTCCCTTTTCCCCATTAAGATTGACCTCACTCAAGTCTTCCAATAGCCTGGACCGTGCCCGTCGTAGCAATTCATCTTGGTCCAAAATCTCCTCTTCTTTGTAATCGTGTTCGGAATCCTCGGCCTCCCCCGAAAGATGCTCCTTGGCCTTCATGGCCGCGGAAGCTTCAGCCAGCTCCTGTTCCAGAATGGTAGCAGGGAGCACAAATCTCAGTCGATCATGTCGTGATGGAGGATTCCAGCGATCCATACCCTCAGGGTTGGACACACTGCGACGGCGTGCATTCCCTCGTCTAGGTGGAGGGGGTGGCATGTCGTATTCATCTTCCGAAGAACAGGACGAGGACGAAGAGAGGGCACTGGGAATGAGAGGCTTATCATTGAACAAACCAGTCGATGTCGTATCCCATGTAGTTTTGCGAGATGTAACTCGAACCGAATCTGAGGCACTAGTGGAAGAAGTTCCCATGGTTACTTGTTCCTTGGAGGCCAACAGGGCCAAGGCATCCAGCCCAGCCGAGTTGGACCTTGGTCGTTGCTTCGGAGCATCTTCTCCAGAGTTGCCCTTTCCGTTTGCCTCGGATTCCTGGGCAACTTTGGAACGGTGTTCGCTTGGCACTTTGGTCTCGGTTTCGGCGATGGCACCGAACAAAGCAAGAGCACCGTTGCTGTCCGCGACAGAGTTAGGCGAAACACCCAAGAGAGCCCGAGCCGCGTCGAGGCGATCATCAGGCTCGTGCATTGTTTTGTGGTGGTTGGAGTACATGGCGTTTGCCATGTTAATGATAGTCTGTACCATGATTGGTTCGATTTTTTGATAGGTTGTCAGAAGAAGAAAAAAGGAACAAAGAAATTCCAAGGTGAGTGGCGTTCAGCTCTACCGGTGAAACGGCGACGATGAAGACGGAATGAATGGTCAATGCAGTCTCTTCTTTGCTTGGATTCAAAAGGTATTGTTGGGAGTGGGCGTGGAGTGTCAATTGTCAAGCACGATCGCTATCGCCTTTGTGGCCCATAGTTGTAATCGTACGCGCTTTTCGTTGGGTCGAATCTGCCCAAGCTAGTCAAGGAAGCCGAATTTCTGGATTCCCTCAACCAAGAATCAGCAGTTCTCCGCACAAAACAACGTGCGGCCAAGAACAAAGCACCAATCACAAATTGGCGCGCACCGATGTACATAGACATCAACGCCTGGCAGACGTCACCGACACGGAAAGAGAACATCTCAAACCAGGCAATTTCCATAGATGACGCCACCATCCCCGAACAACAACATCCAGTCCCCCGAACGGACAAGTTGAATACACGTGGATTCCACATACGCCATCGGACGCAGGCCAGGCGCCATCACACAACGGAGACCCCAATGCCCCCAACCTCCGATGAATGTCTCGCCAAGTCGAGAAATCCATGGTCAACCTCGAAAAACAAAAAACGTACCATGATATCAACAAAACTCTCTTTGTTTACCAGCGGCAAAATTTCTTTCTCCAGTGGAATTTGACCGACACAATGCCAATGTTGCCAAGGACGTTTTCGGGTTTGACAAGCAGAATATCGGCTTTTTTCGGTCGACGGTCCCCAACGAAGGTTCGAAAGATTCGGGTTATGAGCAGGGAGGACAAGATACTTCCCAGGAACACAGGGAACTTACCAAGACTTACTTCCCGACCCACTTGACACCTTGAAGCCTCAAGACGACAAGTGACAAACACCAAATTCGAGACTATAGCGAATGTCATGGCGAAAAATGTGTACTTTAGAGGGGCACTACTACTGTGAGCAAAAGTGTGGCTCTAGTGCTGTCGGTGCAAGAGCTAGAGATATTTCATTGGTAGAGCTAAGATAAAAGAAAAAGTTGTATTGCTGAGTCAGATCTGTACGGTACTCATGCTGTGGTGAAACGTTGACTAACCGCCATCAAGGCAACTGATTGTTGTTCTTTTGCCATCCCAGAGGACGTTGGTTGGGTGTGAAATTTCGCAAACCTGCGTGGGATTGTTCTTCCATCATGGGTTTCTCTAGCTTTTGATGCTGGGGTGCTGGGGTGCTGGGGTGCCTCGGTGTCACTGCTGCTCTGTGCTTCTTAGTTTGTCCTTCGGATGACATGGTGCTAATTGATCCATCGACTACAATCGATCCTTCATCAGCAGCTACGATGACGAACCTTCCAATAGGACAAGCCACATAAACACCAAAGCCTAGTATATCATCAATCACTGGAGAAAGCATCCAGCGATCATACACCATTAGCAGAGAAACACTCGTTTTCTAGTGATTATACACTTCATTCAGATTCTCAGAGCAAAGTTGTCCTCGGAACTCCTACAAGTTTGTTAGACTATACTACCGGTACAGTACTGGTAGTAGAAATTGCAGAAAGTTTCCTTCCTTGTTAAAAAAAGGCCAGTCCCAATATCCAACGGGGAACCAGCGAAACTGTTGAATCTATGACTGGAATGACTCAATGTGGCGCCGAAAAAACATAATTCACCATCCTTGAATACATCCGTTTGCATACAGGCACATCTCACTATGTATAGGGAGGTTTACACATGGTACAGGGCGCACGTCATATATCCAACCTTGAATATTATCATACTTCAGCGAATATTGGCGCGCCCGCTGAAGCTACAAACACTCAAATGTGATGTGATACGCATGTCTTGATCCTCACCCGACGTTGTTGTCGTGGATCAAGAAAGTTTCAACAACCACTCCGTTCCGGACCTATTACGTTATCTCTCAATAGCCTACCAAACAAAAGCTTCTATATTTTTATTGCGGGTATAAACTTACCGGTTACGAGCGCGCTTCTTTCGAGTCTCTGGCCTCGGAATTTCCCATTTGTCCTCCAACATTAATGAGTCGGGGCTTCCCAGCCGTGGAATTTCTTTTGTAGTCTTTAATGCATTCGCAAGCTTCATCACAGGACGCAATGTCTCCCTCTCAACGAACTACAGCCGCCCAAGTGTCGTATCCCCTCAAGATTGGGTCTCGACAATATTATCGAAAAGACGACAATCCAGTGGCACCGTATACGGCATCCCAGAAAACGATTCAAGCAACTACGCGGATTGTTCCAACGTGTACAATCGCCATTCCCGTCGAAGATACACAAATCCCTCAAACCTGCAGGAGTTCTGTGGCATCTGACCTGCCCCGTACTACAGAACTGGACAACACCCAAAATGCCATTGATGATTTAAACAACGAACCTCACATACTGAAATTTGAATCTCCTAGGCTGAGTGGTCCTGATTCCACTTGGTTCCCTCAGGACGTTGCACCCTTTCAGGATGCCACACGCCGTTGGGATCTTGTGTCACAACAGGCAGGAGCGCACAAACAATGTTGTACATCCATCACAATTCGCGATCACATGACACCTGTTGCGCTTCGGTATGGGATTGTGCGACAAGTGGGCCTTAGAGTGCAATCAATACAACTTTGGTATCGAGAAGATACTCTGCCGTCATGGTTGGATGTTTTCTCCACTCTGTTTCCCAATTTGCAACACCTCCGGTTGTTTCAAGACCGCTTCGCCGGCGAGGAAGAAATCGAAGTGAGCTCTCGGATGCGACGACTATATGTTTTGTACCGTCTACCAGACTTGAGGAGTATTGATGACGTACTTGTTACTGAGGCCGAACGCGGTATGGCCCGGCCTTCGACTCCAAATGGTCAACGTGTGCGTGTTGATCCAACTTTTACAACCGACACTTTAGCTAGCGTCAAGAGTCATTCGTTGATTGATGACGAAGAAACCGCCTTTCAGATCGAGCCTACACAATCTATTGGAAGTCACACGGCACGAGAGTTGGGTAGAGAACTTGCACAACTGGCGCAACAACTGGCTATTGTACGGGATGAAGATGAACACAGTAAAAAGGAGTTGGATGACAGCGAACATTTGGCGGGTGAAGATATTTTTGACGAGTCTCTTCCACTATCTGGCGAAAAGCGAGAAGGCCTATGTTCGTCATCGTTTGATTCTACCGGTCGGGAGACTGAAGCACAGAACGCTGGCGATGACATTCACGGACTACATTTCGCCCATAGCCTTCATTCCACCCGCAGTACCGTGCCTATTGGTCTCATTCTGTCAAACACTGGATCGCTGCAAGTCGGGTCGAATTTATCATTCCAGCAAAGCCACGTCAAAGGTGCATTACTAGACGAAGAGGATGATGACGCAACGAATGTTGCACCCACTCCGAAGTCTCCATCGTCGCGCTTGTCTACTAAGATGAGTCCAAGCAGAAGGAAATTGGGGAGAATTCCTGCTTCAGATGCGGTTGACCTTGTATCTGTGGCAAGCTCACATCACGAGTGGACAGCTGCATGTGGTGTCCTTTCTTTCCGCTCAGACAGAGCGTGTGCACCGAGACTGCGATTGAATTTCTGTGGACGAGGAAGGATTGCTGATGGGAAAGAAGAAGAAAACACGTACGAGATATCAAGCAAAGAACTATTAAAAGAGAAGTTCAGTAAACAGACCCCACCGCGGACAAAGCCTGGTCGAGGCAGCCCAACGACGACTCCAGTGCGTTCACCTTTGGCCGACAAGTGCATGTCCCCAACAAACGACTCGCCCGGAAACGGAAGGTCTGCTAACCAAAAACTTCCACCATCGAGATCGCTTTCGTCCCCATTTCCAATACAGTTTAGAGATCGGGGCTCGCCGCTTCGAATTTCAACTCTTGATGGTGACCTACCCGCCAAACAACCCAATGCCGCTATTCCCAGCTCACCAAGAGCCAAGGGTACGATGTTGATGGGGACAATCACTGAGCCCATCACATTGACTGTTCTCTCTAATTCTCCAACTCGCAAGCTTCCAACGGTTCCTGAGACTACAAAAGCATCCAACAAGACTCTCACAAAAGGAGACTTACCACCACCCGGTCCGGCTGGAGCCCCCCGTCGGAAGGTTGTGGCTTCCAGTTTGTTGCAACAACCATTGATTCAACAATCCCGAAGAGCCCGAAAGTTAGAGCGTCGAAAGCGAGCATTCCAGGAAAACGCCCGTTCGACTTCTGTGTTCGACGCAGACCTAGACGATGATGATATTATCATGGAAGATGAAGCGGAGGATGACGATTCCTTGGAGGTCGTAATGATCGACTCAAACAGACACGCAATGTACAGCAGCTACGATGTTTAATCGAATTTGCTTTCTCCGTTTTGATGAGGCTCCAAATAGTTTTCTTGTCGAATACAGTACAAGTACTAACGTTACGAGTAGTATTTAGTGTGTTGGATCATTGGCTTGGGTAGAGTTCTGGTCGGGCTTGTGTCCAAATTTCGCCGAATCACCTTCCGAGAGTTTCCGATGCCATCGGTTGAGAGCTCCCCGGTGTTACTGTGTTGTTGACGGTGGTGTTGTTGCATCCCTTATTTTTTTGGAGTATTATTGGAATCGTGCAAGCGTTACTCCCAATGTTTAGGACAAGACCTTCTATGTGGAACTCCGATAGGGTCGCCCGGCGTGCGCGACCCCACATCTTAAGGGAGTTACGTGCCGGACTGAGGTGCACTAGCTTGCTTATTTAGAGGGAGAACATGGCTATTAGCGTTGAAAATCTCAGAACTTGATCTCCATACCGCTGTTCACTTTTACAAAATCTACACTTTTGGCAGGATGCAGCCCAGGTCTCGACAATGGCTAAGAGAAAGCCCGGAAGGCTTCGGGAAAGCCCACATTATTGCTGAGTCGTCGAGTAGTGAATATGAATCTCACGACGACACGGATACTCAAACAGATACTGATGGTTCTTCAATGTACGACGGTTTGAGTTCCAACGATGAAGATGATGACTTTGACGAGATTCTACCTGCACCGCGTTCTCCAAGGTCCCCTCGATCAACTAGATCTGCCCATTCACCTGGTTCACCCCATTCCCCTCGTTCCACCCGCTCTCCCCGCTCTCCCCACTCTCCCCGTGCCCCTCGCTCCCCTCAACCGAACATGGAACCAAACATGGATGTCTCCAAAGGCCGACGTGAACCCACCACAACCAAGACTACTCCTGTAAGGGTCTCGCCAAAGGTTACAAACACGCGACTTGTATCTGAACTCTCGGAAGTATCTGATAGTGAAGCATCAGGCGATCATCCAACATGTGCCACCGACCACTCTGACGAATCCTTGGGGAAAATCCTGCATGGTGACAGAACCATTACTAAACTCGAAATTGACATTGACAGGATCGAGAATTGGTCCGCGAAGATGGACCTAGAGGAAGTTATGAAGGATATCGGCAAACTTTCGTCGGTTCAGGCTTTGACTTTGAATTTCAAATCTGTGCGACTGGGATCTTATCCGATTGTTCTCGAGAGTGTGAGAAACTCAGATTCTGTGCTTGAGTTGAAATTGCTACAGGCCAAACTGGACGAAGAGACTGCCAATCACACCGGTGTCGCTTTAGCCGAAAACAGGAACTCAATTCAAAAGATCTCCATATCAGGATGCAAGTTTGTGAACAGTGGGTTTTCAGTCTTGTTCTTGGGTCTGCAACATGTGCTGTACCTGAACCACCTCTCAATCAATAGCTCGACCATGGATGTAGTGTCATGTCACGTGCTTGGCGCCTCCCTTCCGCTCTTGTATAGGCTTGAGACATTGTATCTAATCAATGTCAAATTGCCTCTGGAGGGGCTGAAGTATATCCTGAACAATGTGAACCGTTGCAAGACCTTGTCGGAGTTGAGTCTTAGTGGAAATGACCTGGACGCAACTGCAATTGCAAGTCTTGCGGATTTGCTTTCTGACGAAGATTGCAACATAGAAACTCTTCTGTTGGCAGATTGTGAACTTGACCCAAGCTCGATTGACATCCTTTGTCGAGGCCTTACACACAACAAGAAACTGAAGTCACTCACTTTGAAGGGGAATGAGTTTGGGAATCTCGGGGCTTTCTCTTTAGTAACCTTGCTCCGGAGTAATCACACCATTCAACATTTGAATATCGAAGGTTGCTGTGTCAGCAGCAAAAACCTTGCCCAACTACGCGACGGCCTTCGGTACAACAACTCCTTTTTGAAGAACGTATTCTCCACCGAAATCAGTTTGGCCATCCTTGATTCTGTCGGACTGGTGGGGAGTTTGAAGGTTTAGTGACTACGACATTACTGGTATTACAACTACAAGAATATGCCATGATGGCAAGCATGTTAAGTACTAAGTGTTCGTTACTACAACTCTTCTTTGTAATACGTTGAAAGAGGTTAGTGTAACAGGCGTCGGGACCGCAGACGTTGATGATATTGTGTATGTACAAAGGCCTTGTTGAGGGATGCGTCCCCGCTTTTCAAACGTTCGGAGTTACAGCAACTGTTTCTCGTAGTATGTTTGAAAGAGATCCATACAAATCGTCGGTACACCGTCGGGAAGATCTTGCCAGCAAGCGTAATCCATCATGTGAATGGCACAAAGGGCTCTACCAAAAGCACCCCCGGCATTCCAAACGTCGATTGATGCTGTGTAGGCCCCTGTGGGGTCCTTGGTGGATTCATGTTGCCCCAAGTTAGTCGCCATAGGGGTTGAGAGAATCCTCTGTTTGGTGACAGCGGAAAAGCTGTTGGGACAACTCTCCACCATGAAGGCTCCCCAATTTGCTGTCAAGTTTTTCAAAGTCGGTAGATAATGAAACTCTCTTGTGACATTGTGAGTTAGTTGCTCTGATGCAAGTTTCTTCAGCACACTGCTCATGGAGAATAAGTGCTGGATCTCAAGGAGTCGAGGATATCCACCCACGATTCCAGCATAGTGATGTTCCATGGGACAAGAGAGTATGTCAATAAGGAACTGCTGAAATCTTTCCTCTGTGCCAATGGCAAATGCCCCAAAAGGCCAAGTGCGTGCCACTGGGTCTCGAATTCGACTAAACAGTTTGACTCTGTATTCCATCTCATTGTAACCTGACAAAAAGTGACTAATGGGATCACGGATTGCTGTAACAATGCACTCTTTGCCACCATGTTTGTCGATGTCGTTGAGTCGAAGATGGAATGGAACTCTTTTTTTGTGCACTGAGTCGATCACCTTTTGTGACGCACCCGGAGGAACTTGTTCAATCACTTGACGCCAAAAGCCATCCAATTGTTTGTTTGCACATTTCCACATCTTGGCTACAGACATGATGCCATCTTCTGTCCCGTCCGAAACACGCGACATTCCACCCCAATCACGATACCAGTCAAAGAAAAGAGAAGCAAACTCATCTTTGCCATCCTTTCCACATGTATCGTTGACGACCGCAGGAGACTTGAGTTCTTCTCTGGCCAGTTGAAAGATGCGCAGTTCAAGGTCTGCACGTGGAACCATTGCAGGGCAAATGCTTTGAGAGAATGAATTCCACCAATCTGAGGAAGGTATGTTCGGGACATCAGTTCCGTTCGTGGACGATCCAATTTCATCGCCTTGTTCACCGTCCTTCTGGTGTATTGTTTGACTGATACTATGGAATGGCTTGCCGATCAGATTCCCAAACATCCATGGGGCCTCTGTAGAGAAGGCCGAAACAACTACGAGGACAATTATTAGCACTGGTATCCCTTGGTTTCTTACTCTTACTACTGCCATGATTTGGCTGCC
Source organism: Nitzschia putrida (assembly GCA_016586335.1). NCBI lineage: Eukaryota > Bacillariophyta > Bacillariophyceae > Bacillariales > Bacillariaceae > Nitzschia > Nitzschia putrida. The sequence continues at coordinate 156,167 of BLYE01000046.1, read as the reverse complement.
TTGGGCCCATTGAGGATGTCCACCAGAGTTCAATGAGATATTGCACTGGGTTGGTGCGGAGTACTTTATGTCCCCCACCAATCCAGTGAGCGAAGGCGCGATGGCAACGGCGACTGCGAAAGAAGTGTGATTCGCTTCGAGCGGTCGAACTAGTCATCATGTACGAATACCTTTCTCATGATGCAGCCGATACAGGTCAAGGCACACAATCGGAATGCCTTGTGGCAAGTCGTTCCAACACGCATAGTCCATGACATGTAAGGCACAAAGCGCACGAGCAAAAGGACCACCTTCACTCCAAACAGCATTTGAAACAGCATAGGACCCTGTGGGATCTTGGGAAGAATCGTGTTCCCCCTTTGTTGTATTCATCCGTGTCGTCAGAAGTCTTTGTTTCGTTGCTTCGGACAGACTATCTGGACAACTCTTTACAATGAATGGACCCCAGTTGTTCGTGAAGTTCTCGAGTGTTGGAAGGTAGGAAAAATCTCTTGAGACATTGAATGCCAAAGTCTCCAAAGCGAGTTGCTCCAACACACCGCTCATAGAGAATACATGCTGAAGCTCAAGACTTGGGTTATTCTTGGTTCCACCTGCCATTCCAGGATATTTTCTTTCAAATGGACAGGAGAGTAAGTCGACAAGAAACTGCTGGAATCGTTCGCGTGAGCCAACAGATAAAGCACCGAATGGCCAAGCCGAGGCCAGCTCCCCACGTTCTTGGGCACCGAAATGAATGCGATATTCAATTTCGTTGTACCCCGAGAGGAAATGACTGACGGGATCACGAATCACTGCCACTATACACTCGTGTACACCACCGGTATCCTTATATTGTCGAAGGCGTTGATCGAATCCTTTTCGCTGCGAGGAGCCAACAATCCCCGCTGATGCTTCTCCGTTAGTAGGGGAGTCATCAAAGACTTGACTCCAAAATCCATCGACTTGATTGTTGGCGCATTTCCACATCTTGGCGACCGATAAGAGGCCGGGGGTAGTGCCATCCGATCGTCTCGATATTCCACCCCATGAACTGGACCAAGTAAAAAACCTTTTGGAAAAGTGATCTCTGATTAGTCCACATGAATCTAGTTCGAGACGAGAAAGGTCGATGGAAGGATGTACCAAGTTTCTCGAAGCTAGCAGTTCGTTCCGTGCTAGTTGAAATATCTTTCTGGCGAGAGAATTCTTTGGGACCATGTCGGGACACAAGTTTTCGCGCATATCCAACCACCAACCCTCGTTACTCTTCACTCCTTCTTGTTTGCCAGATTCAGAGGAATGACCACCCATTGAATCTGTAGTAGCATTAGTTCCTTCAATAGCGTTGGATGTTGCAAGCGGTTTGGGGACAAGGAGATGGTTTGTCGAAGACCACAGGTCAAGAACCGAAAAGGTCGCAAGACAAGTGCACATCATTATGACCAAAGAGCAAATATATCGAAGCCAATTCAATGAGGTAAGATTTCCAGAGGAGGTTGTCCGACGCAAATGGATCATACTGATGGCGGCGTTGACGATGCGAATGATGACATGTGACCTTGTGGAAGACTTCCGCTACGGTAGTGGCAGCAGCCCTCCTTCCCCCTCCACCACCAGCAAAGGACCATTCTTCACCTGCAACCTGCAGCAAAAAGAGACGCCTCTTCGCTATTGTCCTGACATGCTTGTGAGATTGTTATACTGAAAGTCTGACACTAAATAGGTTGGTCCCTTTGATCATAATGGGGGAGACTACGGTACAAAGGGCCATAATAATAACAAAATACTAGTAATTCGGTTGGTCGTTTTTCTCCTCCTCCTTTTAGAGAGCGGTACTTTTTCCAGATGAGGGCCATTGGTGCATAAGACTTTCGATGATGATGTACTAACGGTACTTAGTAGTTAGTAGCAGAAAATTGGACCAAACTTCGTACTACTGCAAATAAGGAGCAGCGAGGGTACGTACCATCGGTCGTCGTACTAACGTTAGTACTAACGTTAGTAGGTAGAGGAACAAAATCCTTTGTATTCGATCGAGTCAAGGATTTCTGGTTGTTGGCGGTATTGTTTCGGAATGCCTACCTGGTACAACCTCCAACCCAACTAGGTATTAGCGACCATGCATCTTCGGCCCACCATCCTGCTCTTTGGAGATTCCATTACGCAACGTTCATTCGGTGTTGGGAATATCAAGTACGGATGGGCATCGCTTCTTTCTGCTATTTACCAACGTCGGGCTGATATTCTGAACAGAGGCTTCAGCGGATACAACACTTCACATGCGCTCGAATTGCTCCCCCGGATCTTTGGTTCCGAACGTGTGGCCGATCCCGATTACTTGTTCATTACTGTGTTTTTTGGTGCCAATGATGCCGCTTTGCCTGGTGAACGCCAACATGTGCCAAAGGAACAGTACACTCAGAACCTCCGTGACATTGTGAAGAAAATCCGGGATCTTACCAAGGGATCCAATGACAAGAAGTCGCCTCCTATCATTTTGATTACCCCTCCTCCCGTTGAGAATGAGACGTTGCGAAAGTTCTTTGACCGGGATACCTACGATCGTACCAACGATGCCGCCCGAGAGTATGGTTTGGAAACCAAAAAGGTAGCGGAAGAAATGGGATGTTCCGTTCTGGATACGTGGGAATTGTTTGGTGGCGACAAACCTGGTTATGAAAAATATCTCTGCGATGGTTTGCATTTGAGTGAAAGTGGGAACGAGCTTGTGTACCAAGGGTTGGTTCAATTGCTTCAAGAATCCTATCCAGACCTTCTTCCGGATGATGTCGTGGAATCCAAGGATAGCACCGGCGGCATTGCAATGGAAGAAAAAACGTGGGATCAGCTTTGTTAAATTTTGTGCGAATCAAACAACCATTCTGTATATCATTAGTATTACAATAGCGGTGGTCGTTTCTCCTTTTTCCCTTTTCCCAACAATGCATTAGGTCGACTCACTGGAATATGACTCCTGTGACTCGTCGCCTGGACGTCGATGCGCGAAGGGTCGCGCAATTCGCTTTGCGACAACCGCAGAAAACCTCTCCCCGACGAGGAGCGAACGACGACAAACGTCAACTACTGCTCCATCTTCGTCCGATACTCTTGAACGTCTCTTGACAATCGGCTCAAAAGTCGCCAACACAAGTCCCTTGTCTGTTTGGTTCCCAGATCGTAGGATACTACCACAAGAGACTCAATCAACATGCTCGCTTCACGAAATCTCGTCCGAGGTCTCCGATCTTGTGTGCTTCCACAAAGAGAGGCTGTCGCTTCCTTGGTGGCTGCTCCCTTGAGCCGCAATCAGGCTTCCCGTAGTGCTGTCCTTGCCAATCCTCTCACTGGAGTTGTTCAACACTCATCATACTCGACATACTCTGCTGTTTCCAAGATCCACTCGTTCGGAGGAGAAGGTGATTTGTCTGCCGAGGAGATGCAAAAGATCCTAGATGAAGAAGAAGCCAAGATGCAACAAGTGGAGGATTCCAAAGATTATCCTGACTGGCAGCCAGGACAGCGAAAGAAGCGTCTTATCAAGACTGCTTCTTTGGAAGAATTCGAGCGTGCTCTCATGCCCGAGAAGTATGCTGACAATCCGGTTTGGACTCTTCGCGATCAGCGATGTGGAGCCTTGGCCATCAAGGTTGGAATGATGCCTGTTTGGGACGCTTGGGGTGTTCGTCATGCCTGCACGGTGCTCTGGCTCGATCGTAACTTGGTTTTGGGACACAAGACCATGGAGAAGCATGGATACGTTGCCATGAGCATTGCTGCTGGAGAGCGAAAGGCCAAGAATGTCGGAAAGTGTGTTTCTGGACAATACCAACATGTAGACGACTTGAAGGACTCTCCTCCTTATTTGGTTCGCGAGTTCCGATTGTCGGATGAGGATTACTTGTTGCCTATTGGATCTCAGATTCATGCTCGCCACTTTGTCCCTGGACAAAACGTCGATATCGCTGGAACATCCAAAGGAAAGGGTTTCCAAGGAGGTATGAAGCGACACAATTTCAGTGGTATGCCTGCTACCCACGGTACTTCCGTGAGTCACCGTGCCCTTGGTAGTGTTGGAAGTTGTCAAGATCCCGGAAAGGTCTTCAAAGGAAAGAAGATGCCTGGACGAATGGGAAATGATCGTGTCACTGTTCAAAACCTCCGAATTCTCAAGGTGGACCGTGGCCGAAACCTCATCTACATTGCTGGTCACGTTCCAGGACAAAAGGGAGGATTCGTGGAAATCCGAGACTCCGTCAAGAAGCCTCTATGGAGAACAGACCGAGTGCTAGAATCGCTTGAGCGCCCACCACTCCCAACCTTTGAGTACGATCCTGAAATTGATGGAAGTGGCAACTGTGTGGAAGAGTTCATGCCACTAGGCGACGAAGATCCTCTTGACCCTGACTACATGGACACAACAATTGAGATCAAGTCTCAAGCATAATGCAGCAATACTAAATTAACAGATGGTTTTCGTTCCCTCTTGTGGTAGCGGACCAAGAGTTTGACTGGTTGGCATTTTAGAACCTTCCCGATCGACCTCCCGAGCTTACACCTCCCCCAAATCCTCCAAACGAACTGGAATGCCCTCCTCCACTACCCGCCTGACGTAGCTGTTGTTGATGCAGGACTCGTGGATTCAATTGACGGAATGCAGGGTCTTGAGCAAGTTGCCCATTGTACGACGGAGATGTCCATCGGTTGATATGCGTAGGAGTGATAAAATTGGGAAAATGGGTGGCCAACTGCATGAGTCTAAAGTTGCGTTCGAGTTGGAAACGCCGCACAATTCGCTCCCGCTCGTAATCTTGAACGGCGGCATCGACAGGGTCTTCATGGATAATATTGTCGCTGTCGTTGTCATTGTGAACGTGGGTAGTGGCGGCTGCATTCGCAGTATCTGAGGTTGCACCGCGTACAGTCGCACCGGAGGTGTTGTTCTGAATCATGGTTGTGGAATTACCCCCAATATTCATCTTGCAGATGGGACATTTGGTAATATCCCCCCGCCCACTGGATACCCACTCAGACCAACAAGATTCATCAAACACATGTCCACAGCGCAACAGCTTGATTGGCTGATCATCCGAGCCCACAGTAGAGGACTTGAATGCTTCCAGACAAATGGGACAAGAGGTAGCTTGGTATTGACCTTGAAGAGCTTCTGCATGAGCTTTGTCGATTTCGGACAATTGACTGGCCGCACGAGCATACGCTTCTTGTTCCTGCCGTCTTGTGCGACTCTTCCAGAGTCCATGGACAAAAGCTCCTACCCACATGAGAATAAAGAGATTGGAAATCTGAAACAGATCCATAAAAGTTTCCTTCCAAGAAGGCTCTCCTCGTTCAATGTTGAGAAGAATCCCATCAATTGCTGTCAAAAAGCCTTCGGCATACTTGGCTTGACGCATGTGTGGTCGCATGGATTCAATGATCGCGTCAGTTCTCGCATTGTTTAAAATGCGGTCCAAGGCACCGCCCCTCGAAATGTAAACCACGCGATCGTAAACCGAAAGAAAAATGAGAACACCGGTTCCTCCTTTTTCCGTCTTGTGTCCCACCCCCCAAGTATCATGCAATTCACGGGCCATTTGTTCGGCCATGTATTCTTCATCCACAGATTCACCCTCGCTTTCATCCAGTTCCATGCGTTCAATCAACAATACGGCAATCTGAACAGGAGCTGTTCCATCGACTTCCTTGCCACTGCCGCCGCTACGAGTACTGGGAACGGATGCTTCCAGACTGGCAATGCGATCTTCAAGGGCTTGTCGATGGACTGGATTTAGAATCTCATCGGGATCTGCCACTCCTCGAGGAGGAAGTGGAATTTGAGCAATGGTTCTACCACCACTACTAGCAGCATGAACTTGGGTGAGGTATCCACCAGTATTCCATACAAGAATACAGGATGATACCAGCAGCCACCAAGACGTGTAGGTACGGAGGTATTTCATGGGGAAATGGAATGCTGTGTTGTTTTTGTGGAGTCTTCTGGATTTTGCATATTATTGCCAACAACGGCCAACAAGTGCAGCCAACGTCCAGGGGGAAAGCACGACTCACTCAGTTCCACGTCACAACTGCCAACGGGGACTCCGTAAGAAAAGCACATGGACATTCGCCTCCTCGTTGCTGCTGGGGTTTGAGAGTGACAAACAACGGGCACTGCTACTTCTATTACTGCTGCTGTTGTATTTGAATTTATTATTCGATATCATGTTTCAGAGAACATTTGCTTGTTTTCGTAGAGCCCAAGTGCTCATCCCTCAATTGAGTCCAACCCATACCAGGGCCAAAATCGTCCAATGGTGCATCGAGCCGACCTCCAACAGTCCGGTAATGTTGGAAAGTTATGATCCACTCTTTGTTCTTCAGTGCTCGCCCGATCTGATAACGGAAGGATTTCGAGAATATGATGATCATGAACCACAAATGATTGTAGAAGCCCACGATGAAGGCGTATTGACGATTGATCCGGACATCAAACTCAACGAGTGGTATGATGTTGGAACCCCTATTGGTTCTATTGACGACGGTGACGACGATCCAGAAGATGATGGCGAGTGGGTATGGCAAGCGTATACACACTAATGTTTGCAAAAAATGGGGGGGGAGAAAATTGAAATTAAAATTGGATTTATCCCTTGGCCAATTCACCCAACAGAACTCCTACTGTGCCACCAATGCAAAGGGCGATCATCACCCCCACAACCGTCTCACTTACTTTGGGTGGACACCAATGGAACCTTGGTAGTTCCCATGATGTACATTTCCAAGGAAATAAAAAGGAACCCTTGTCACGTTTTGTCATATCTCGCAAGGGAACTTTGCTGTCTAGATTTTCCACATCCATGTGTGTTAGAACGTCTGGTTGTGATCGTAGAAGCATATAGATGGTATTGATATCCACAGTCAAGTCTTCCCCTGCCGGGGCTGCTGCTAGTTGGAACGGATATAGCCGTGTCAAGGGGTCTTGTAGATACACCACCTGGGGAGCTGCCAAAAAAATAGATTCGACACCCCCACCCCAAGTGTGACGGTTTGCCAGTGCCCTGTGAAGAGGATGTCTCCCGTGATCTTGCGCTATCGTTTCTGCAGCTACCGAAGGGTCGGCGTGAATTAAACGTTCAATAAGTTCACCTTCTCTTGGTCGATACTTTCTTCGAGTTGCTTGAGACCAGGCGGCCGGTCCCGTTGCAATGTGCAACGGCAAATTCCCAAACGGATCAAGGGCACGAATCTGACTTGGATATTGGTCGAGTATATACTCTAGTATGGGAGTCGGACAACTCAATGCTCCAAGAGAAACAGCGGCATGAAGCAACAGAGGTTCCGCTGCTTCTGATATTTCTTTGAATAGGTCACCTTCGGGAAGGTCGTCGTCTTTGGGATACTTTGGTACCCCTCGGAATTGTTTGTTCCGTGTCGTAGGAACTTGATCTTTGTACCGAGGATCTTGGCGAAACCGAGCCACGGCATTGAGGATGACCAGCACTTTATCCCAATAGGCCTGATCGATCGTCGATTGTTTCGGCCGGAATTCCCACAAGGCCACCAACGGTGTTCTACCCCAACGTGTTTGTTCTACGGCTGTGACTGGGAATTCTCGCACCAATTCTTCCAACAGGGTCTTGTCCACTTGATATCGGCAAGCCACATGGAGGGGCAAATCCTTGTTGGCACGAGTGGGACATTGGAGGGCGCCTGGATAGGCCTGAATAATGGCACGAAGCGCTTCAATAGGTGGATTGTGTTGGCATGCTAGATACAAGGGTGTTTCATGCCAGTGACCATCGGTCCACTCGGCATCTCTGGGATGTTCTTGACAGTGAGTGATGACCGTTTGCCAATCCATGTCAATGATCTGATCCCATAAATCGCTTGTGGGAATGTCTGCATTCGCAGATGTCGATCTCTTGGGTGGCCTCCTGTTGCTGCTTCGGAAGGAACCAAACATGATTGTCTGTAGCTAACTTCTATCCTGGATAGATCGTCCGATAATGGAAGAACCGGTAAAGACTGATGCTGGTACATCGAAATCGGTTCTATGAGGACGACGTGAAGAAGTTCTACCGGTGCAGAAGTAGTTGGAACCAAAGAAGAAGTCACATGGACATGGCGTTTCTCTTTCTCGATTAAACTCGGGTAGGGGATTTTTCGGGGGACAATGCGGGTGACCAGTGACCAGTGACCACCGAGTTAAAAAATGCAGTTTTCGTTTTTAAACCCTCACCCCCCAGCATCGTTGCCAAGACGCTTCAGTTGATGAGTACATGGTAATCTATTCCTACAAAAAGAATAGTACTAGTATATTCTTAAGTATTTGCGTCAATCTCTTTGTTTCAAATTCTTGGAAGACAATAATCTCAACAATGGAAACGTCCTCCATCGAGATGACGACCATCCTTTTATTTTCGTTCGCTGTTCAATTTGTCATCTCTTGCAGCCATGACTCGTTGCGAATCATCAAGATCATTCAAGTGCTGAATCATTGCCTCCAACTCAGGATCATGGTGGGGTCGGTCCATGCTATCAATGACGGCAGGGTCAATGTTGGTTTTCTCTCGAAGGAACTCACGAAGGTCAATTACTTTTCCATTTCGAAGGGCCGCTCCTTTTGTCAAAATCTGCGCTCGAACTCGTCGATCACCCTCCGCATCATGTCGAAAGGTGTGGGAACTGTGTGTTTCATGATGATAGAAGATATAGTCATGAACCGGTGAGAAACGACAAAGAAAAATTGCGATCGACATGTCACAAAAAAAACACAGAAAATTTGGTCATACGTACATCCACATATTCTTTTCATCCATAGCACAGATAGAAGACTCAATTTCGAACTTTCGGAAAATGGGTCGGACTTCAGCTCGATATCGCGTCGCGACCGAAGTGACCACAAAATGAGTGTTCGATTTGAAGAAAGTTTGCAGCAATCCATTGGAGGATGTCATGTCCCATCGAGCATATTCCGCATGACTCAAATAAGCAGCATTGTTCATGTGACCCATGTAGTCGACATCAAAGAGTCCAACCCGAGCGGTGTATTTGTGAGGAACCGACAATCCGACGGCCTTGTCGATTGGAGTTTGATTGAGCAATCCTCTGGCGACAGAAAACAAAACTCGTGGAGTGTGAATGAGACCCATGGTAGAATATCGGATGAAGCTGGCTGAGGACTTTTATGCAATAGCTTTCAACAGTCACCGACAGTGAAAAAGTGAATCTCGTCGGAAAAAGTGATGCCTCGGGGTATGGTGGTGGTAGGCCGTTGGTTTGGGGGGATTTCTCATGACGAGGGGTGTCAAGTCAGTGCGTCACCTAAAAACTGTCGCCATGTCGAATCGATTGGAACATTCCAACCCTTCACTACGGTCTGGAGGACGTCCGCATGGATACGTCTTGCCTCTGTACGTATGTGAGAATCGGAACCAATCGTCCTCCATTCGGCCACGACCCAAAGCCGCGGACGCCGGACCGGCCGAGCTAGTCGCTGGCGATAGAGCGGTCCATCCTCGAAAAGGCGCGCCGGATCAACTTAAATTGTACATACAGTGGTATGGCCGCGCGCATTCCCACGGGCGTTTTAGCTTCCCTGACGACTAATTTGATTATGCCCAATCGCACTTGTACGACCGCAGGCGGAGTTTCAAATGCCACGCCCACCTTTTCACGGAACGGGCACGTAGTATTCGATCGAATAGTGGCGGGCCACCCATTGAGGTTCTCCCTTCCTCCTCTTCTAAGGCATTGTTACAACTGTATTCAAGCACTCGTCCAACCACCATGCACTCCATGAGCGATAAGATCTCACTACCTTCCTATTCTTCTGTCCCTCCGCTTCAACGCGCGGATGATGACGATGATTCAGTGGAAATTCTAATTTTTGATGAAGACATTCCGGAAATGGAGGATGAATGTCAGTATGGAGTTGGATTAGACGATGAGCTTCCTCATGGCTACACCATTGCGGAGCTGGCAGAGTATGTTACTTTTGTCAAGTCTAGCAAGGATGCTCGAACGGGAGATTTTGAGCTTCAACGCAAGACTCTTTTGTGGTGTGTGGAACATGGGTGCGAGGAGGTTCGCCCGGGCTTGTGGGCTGGCCTGTGGTACTTCCAGTACCTCTTTGGTGAACAAGAAGGAAAGCGATCATGGGTGGAGACAATGAGTAGGCGCCTTGTCAAGGAGAGTGGAGGGCGTGCCATTCAGTTGCGTCCAGAAGACTTTTCGGATGTCATGCACGAGAAACGCAAGGGTAATAGAGCATTTCAGCGAGGTCAGTACAAGACTGCTTTGGACTGTTATCAAAAGGCAGAGAGTCTCATGGGGGGAGACATCTCTGGCTTTTATCTGGTTCCTCACCAACGAGAGGAAATGGTCAACTTGTTGAGCAACCAAGCCGAGTGTTTCTTGCGCCAGAGGAAGTACCACAAAGCCATCCTCAAGGCCACCAAGGCTCTTCAACTCGACAAGCGTCACAACAAGAGTCTCTTCCGTCGGGCCAGAGCCATCATGAATGCTACCAACCAACAAAACTCGTCCAGGTTCAACACTTTGGTGATGCCCTCCACTGCTGCCGATGACCTTCGGGCCATTGTACAAATGAACGGCGCTGGGGCCAGCGAAGCTGCCGAACTCTTGGACAAGTTCAACCTCCAATTCGGCGCTCAAGCCGTGTATTAAACATTGTATACCAACCCATACCAACCCAAGTCAGCTATACTTGAAGCTACGTTTATTTCCATGCCCAATCCGTGAGGGGCTGAATCATGAAGCATGATCGAACAACTATTGGAGCAGACGGACCATTCTCCTGGAAGGGCCACACGTGGGGCCCATCCTCCCAACTCGTTGCAGGTCCAGTCCCTCCGTTTCGATTGTATATTGAGCTCGTAGGCTGCTACATACATCAACATGCACTGAGATGCATCCGTGTGAAAACTGTACTTTTTAGGAATTCTACTACCATTATTATTAGTTAATACTCTCATTTGTTCTACATACAAACCAATCATTGCATGTCCTACTAATACTAGCTTCTTTCACTTTACTCTTCCTCGCGTTCCCGGGCTACCACCAAGTTAAAGTTTCCAAAATCATCGTGACGGTTGGGAATGATGGACAGTCCACACAATGTCTTGCAGACTTCCACCACCACGGTGAGATCGGGATGATCCAAATGGACTTTGCAGTCGGGATACATCTCCAACACTTGCTCGGCTACGGTATCAATAATGACGGGTTTCGACAAGGTCTTGTCACCACACAATCGCCGTTTCAAGGCAATACCGAACGTTTTAGGAGGCTCTTTCTCCCACATGGACTTGTTGCGTTCCAATAGCATGCGACTGGTTTGTTGCAATTCCTTTTGGGAGGTGTAACATGTGGCTTGAATAGGAATCATGCGCCAGACAAATCGAGAGCTAGGGGCTTGTTTGGCTTGGGCATTGTCACTCTTTAAATCCGACAAGACTTGTTGAACCAAGGGGACGGGATCCCAAGTAGGGACGGGGATGGGTTGCGGATCAGTGGTGGTGGTGGTTGTTGTTGTTGTCTTGTCGTCTGCACTTTCGGTAGGAGTCTCGTCGGTGCGGGCACGTTTCTTGTCGGACTCATCCTTGTCGCTGGTCTTATCGTTGTTGCTACTGTCGCTCTCGGGATCCGTATGCAATACAAAAACGGTTCCACGGCATCCTGTTTCAAAGATTCCAAAAGACAAGACATCGTTCTTATCATCCTTTTCCTTCAATTGCTTCAATTCTTCTTCAAGACTCAAGCTTTCACCTTTCGAAGCCTCTTTTTCTTCTTCTGCATTCGATCCGGTCTTGTTATTTTGTCGATCAAAGTAGTGCTGAATGATTTCCAAACCTTCTCGCTGACATTTGAATTCTTTCCCCGTCTCACATGTCATGAGAATACCGGGTCCACCTCGTCTGTGCGTCTTGACGAGGTTGGCCCGACGGGTTCGTTCCAAATACTTTCGTTTTCTCATGGAAGACTTGGCATCTGTATTGTGTGTCTTGTTGGCAGAAGCAGCAGCGCCACTACCACCTGATTTGGAGTCACTGCTCATGGCGATTCTATGCTGTTGTTGTGAGAAAAGGAGCAGTGGTGGCAGTGGAGTTCGGTCGGTCGTCGTTGGTCATGATGTTGTTGTCCAAGTGGTGTTGGACAGACGATCAAGACGTCAACGAGCATCCACGTGGATTGTGTTCTCGGGACCCACGTCATCACGGGATTCTTGTCCACCTCAACTACCACCAGCACACTCTTCTGCTGCTGTTCCACCTTTCCACCCTTTCCTACTCCAAAGTGAGATTGTTTCGTGCAACATGTCGGGTCGTCTAGTCATTTTACCCAAAAAGAGTTATTGTCCTTGGAATCCTGACAATGTAGAACGAGTACTACGCGATGAAGCAGAGCATGCCAGACAACAAGAACAAAAGCGTCAACAGGAGCAAAAAGAAGTTTCCATCCTACGACGAAAACAACTGGCACCATCATCTGCCAACAGCAACCATGACGATGCAGAATCCAAAGAGAGATTCAGTTTATTTGCTGCAGAAGAAAAGGAGCATAATGACAAAATGGTTCGTAAGGCCGTGTCTCCACCTGCCATCAACAAAGGAGTTCATCCCGAGTTCCTTGGTGCCTCGGTCCGCAACGCTCCCACTCCCTTTTATCTTGGTCATCCTTCGTCCACGGGAAAAACAACCAATCCAAAAGAAGAACGACACAAGAATCAATTGGATCCCATGAAGGATATTTGTCCTTCGCGCCCATCCACAGTACCAGCAACACACCCTGAAGTCAACAGCACGAAAACTTCCGATGAAACCACCCGGGAAAAGAAACCGAGTTCCTCCCAAAGATCGAGGCGGAAACGAGATACTTCCCGTGATTCCGACAGTAGCCACAGTAATCACTCTGCCGAGAGATCCAGACGACGAAAACATCGGCGTTCCTCCAAGCATACTAGTCGACATTCCTGTCGACATTCTTCTAGAGACGAGAAACGGTCCAAACGAAGCAGAAAACACAAGGAGTCCGACGAAGAAGCAACTCCTGTACGAAAAGTAGCCGATCCTACTATCGAAGAACTACGAAAGGAACGGTTGGAACGAGAAGCATTGGAACGTCAACGGCAAGAAAGCATGATTCAAAGGGAACGGGGACACCAAAGTTCGAGGTATCAAGATCAATACAACCCAAGATTCAGTCGAAACTAACCATGTGCCATGATAATCACAGTACGAGTACAGTATTGCCATCGGAATGCTTTGCCCCCAATGTTTCACAGTCATCTAAAGTACTATCTTATGCGCTGGTTTCTTCTCCGATACTCAAAAAGCCGGCAAACATGTCATTCTTGCCAAACAGGGCCTCGGGTTCCTGGAACGTCAACGCCGTCTTGTTTCCCTTCTTTTTGCGTTCTTGATCAAACAAGGACTTGTATGTGTGCTCGGAAAATTCCTCAATGTTGTGATAAGGAGCCTTGGCTTCGCCCGGTGTGCCAATGGACTCGGCCAGAGTAGAAATGGGATGGTAATAGTGCTGTTCCAATGCCCTGAGTTCCCACAAGGAACTTTGCAAGGCTTGGGTTTGTGTGGGATCATTCTCTTCGGCCAAGAATTTGTCTTCCATTTTATCATCTCCCTGTCGATGGACGAGACAGGCACACTCGGGATGCTTTCGCAACAGGTTGGATACCAATGCCAAAACGAACAAGGCACCGGCAGGAGGACCGCTCAAGGCGGCTCGACAGAGGCGCTTGCAAAAGGCTGCCACGACGTGCGCGGGAAGCATCTGGTTCCGAACAAGACATTTTGTCAGCAGACTATAGAATCGTGATCGATATTTGGCATACAGAACACGGGAAGATACCAAACGGTACAGTTGCTTGTAAAAGTCAGGGTATTCCAATCCGTGTTCGGTGATCAGCGAGAAAATACCATCCAACGCCAATACTCCCACAATACCCGATCCATGATCTGTATAGGCTTGCATGAAAAAGTCCGCAAATCGAAGGGGAGTAGGAACAAAGTCCAACACATAGTGGGACAAAAAGGACAAGGATCGCTTCAATGAGTGGAGAGACAAGTTGAGTCTCAAGACAGCCAACCAAGCCTTTTGGTATTCTCTTAGAAAACGGCCCTTGCGTTGGAATGTAAGCTTGTATTGAACTTTTTGACGCTTTTGCGGCCGACTTGTGTCTTTTTCTGGTTTCTCCTCCTCTTCTTCGTCACTAGAATCCTCGTCGTCATCCTCGTCGTCATCCTCCTCTTCCTCCTCCTCGTCACTCACTTCCTCAACCTTTGCCTCATCTTCAGGTTTGATGTCCTTGGGAGGTGGGAACAAATATTGACTCTCATCCATTTCATCTTGGGATTTGGGTACAGGAATAATCATGAGCAATTCCAAAATTTTCTCGGCCACATTTCCTGTGTCGTTGGGGTTTTCGTAGGCTTCATGTGCAAGTCGAGTGAGGGCAATCAAAGCAAAGTATTGGACATCACGGAATGGCTTGATAAATTCTCCCTCCACCATGTGTCGCATGGCACGGTCCATTTCATCCGACTCTTGTTGGGTCATGGCTCGGAGCCACTGAAGCAACAAGTCCAGATGCACCTGATGGTACTTGTTTGGGGTAGTAAAAGGGGATCCAGCAATAACACCCCACAAGCAACGAATGGCAGAGTGTCTTCCAAGCTCCACGCGATCGCACAATTGAGAAACCAACTTTTTGTGGTTCTTCATGAGAAAGGAATGCCACTTGGCGGCCACTGGGTTTTCAGGGGGAGGTGTTCCAAATTTCAATTCTCCATCTGCCGTCAAACGAGAGTAAACTCTTCGAAGTTCATCCAATCGAGTAGCATCAGCCCTTGTGTCTGAGACTTCTTTGATGAGTTGTTTGATTTGGTTGGTAACCTCCGCGGGGGAGGTTGGGGTCGACATGGTGGAAAAAGAAAAAATGGTGGATGGGGTCGAGGAATGAATGGAGTTCTTTGATCGACCGTCTGTGCATTAACCGTGGGTCACATGATTCCTTTGATTCAGGACTCGTGACTCGCGCTTGTTTCTGCCAGCAACGAACAACAAAGCAACAAAGCATTGTCAAGCATGAACGTCGTCAACGAATTTCCTTTTGGTAGTGCCGATACTGTGCTACCGGTAAAAAGTTAGTGCAGACATGAAGTGAACTCCTTGCATCATACTCTATGCAACAACATGCTGCGTTTGACCGGAACAGCTGTGAGTTTTCTTCTAGTGTGAACAAGCAAAGCAAATAACAAGATCACCTGGTTTATCTCACGGCGACGTCTATCACCATCGCGGAATCCACGACATGAGCATTACAGGAGGAGACTACCTCATGCCCAACGCCCACAATGGAAAGAAACGAATGCAGTGCTGCACAAATGATTGACGGGTTCCAGTCTCAGGGGGTCAAAATGAAGTGTGTGTTGCCGTTCTTCCGCGCTTTGTACGGTATCAATCTATCGCGGGCCAACTTTGATTCGTCCGTTCCTCGAAGAACCAGTCGGTCGTTGCCGAGGGGGAACAGTATGAGATGGTCCCACCTAATTGAGCATGTGAGTCTATTTTGGCGCTCGAATGGGAACTTCTCAGCGGCTACCCTGCCGTCAACCGGTGCGGGTATCCTGCTGAGCACCATTGATGCCTGAAAGATTCTGAAAGCAAAAGCGAGGAGCAAAAAGAAGGGGGGGGGGGGGGATTGTCAATGTGAGCAACCGACTGTCATAAAGTAATATCTACTCTCCTCTGGCGCATGGGCTTGACGCTGACGTCGCCAAGAATAAGGACCTCACCAAAGATGGGGTGCAACAAGAGGGTCATCATTCAAACAAATGAGTGCAGTACACATCGTTGCAATGATGCACCAGATCAGTCAGACATTGCTAAGGAAACTAATCACTGCGACAATGGCTCTTCAAAAGCTACCGCTATCGAGGATGATCCCAAGGAAAGTGTTTTCATAGCGGCGAGAAACTCCCAGCCCCAAGTACCATTGCTAGACATTGATCCATCATTCGTGGCAGCAGTGAATGGTGAGGGGCTGCCACTATTCAGTGTCTCGCAGGACAGTTGAGTAGATGACATTTCAAGGAGAGCGAGCTCAGAAAGGAGCGGTGGTAAGGATGTGCTCTAAACCGATCAAGACAACGAAGCTTAGGGGGGTCTTTTGGGTCCGCGGATGGTTTGAACACAGCATGCTTCGCTGTTTGGCTGGTTCTTTCACTTTCACTATCCATTTTCTTCGACACTCTACAGCCGGGCCAGTAAACTCTGTAGGAGTTTTTCGGTTGTACAGTATGAAAGTATGCGTACAGTGGGGTTCCATCTCGATGTTGTGATGTCCTGTTACATATACAACGTTGAAATTGGAGCCTACTATTTGGTTATTGAATAACAATCACTTCCTCTATCATCTCCTTCTTTTGCTGTTCCTTTGCTCCTTGTTGTGCCGCTCCTTCTTTCCTATACTTGTACACCTTTGCGATCTTCACCATCACTCCTACATATCAGAATGGCAGCATCCAAAATCTCCAAAATAGTCTTGATGGATAAGTCGCTTTCATTGCCATTGCCATGGCCCCTTGTAGAATTGTTCGACCTTGAGTTTCCTTTTGTGAGTGCCATTCTTGATGGAGGTATTTGTCTCCCACTTTGCTTGTTTCTTGATGTTGTGTTTTTTGGAAGCTTTTGTCGATTTCACTGCTCCGTCAAAATTCTATTTAATGTCTGACGATCTTACATCGTCTTCTTTCATCATCATCGTCTCTGCGCTTTTTGAACAAACTTCTTCCCAAGAAGCGTGCGGTGTTGAGGTGTTCTTAATAATTAACAATACAGGCACCATAGTAGGTGAACATTATTTTTCTAACAGTACTACTAACGTTAGGAGTTCTTCTCGGGGCTTTAGGTTGTTGGTCGGGGGTCGTTTATAATTTATAATGCGACAATCCGAACTTGTGACAAAAAACACAACACGGGGCATGTCTTCTCATTTGCGCCGAACACACCACCTCCACCACCACCCCACCAATTCTATAACCTACTACTACTAATAACTGCTAACGTACTGACACAGTTAACCTCCTGTTCCAGTACGAGTACAGCCTCACTCCTCAGAACAACGCGTAAGTAGGAGGCGGGACAGAGAACAAAAGCAGCCACATACTTCAGGTGGCCCTAGAGCCTAGAGTAGTACCCCATTTCTTGAAGGAAGTTTGAGTTCTGCCAAAGGAGATCCCTTTGCAAGAGAGGAAGTGCTATTGAAATAGTTTGTATTAGTACTAGTAGGAGCGTTTTCGTACCGTTAGCATCATCGACACAAAAATTGACGGCCACCCGATTTTCACGAGGGGGGCGAGGTGTTCCAAAAATTTGTTTTCTATCTTCAGTCAAACAAGGACACGCTTAGAAAAAAGTCATCCTACCTGTTGACACTGGCCCTTGAATCTGAAACTTCCTTGATGAGTTGTGTAATTTGGCTGGAACACTCCGCTGGGGTGGTTGGAGTCGATACTGTGGAAAGAAGATGTTGGACGATGGGGTCCAGGAATGATTGACGCCACTACTGCTGTGTAATTCGTGGCTTACCAGAGTAGACAACTACCGGTACTACTACTACACTCTACTCTAGTAGAGTAGTACTAGTTAGTAGTAGTAAACATGAGTACTCATAGAACAGGATGAACCAACACAAAACGACGCTGTTTCCACCACCAGCGAAGCCTCCTCACTCTTCAGAAAACCTCCTAATTGATCTGCTGGAGGGCATGATCTCTTCCGCCAAGATAGTATTGCCCACGTGGCGGCGGGAGAGAACAAAAGCAGCCACATACTTCAGGTTGCCCTAGTACCCCATTTCTTGAAGGAAGTTTTAGTTCTGGCAAAGCAGGTCCCTTTGTAAAGGAGGAAGTGTGCAATAGTTTGCGCTAGTAGCGTTTTCGAAACGGGCTGCGGCTTCGTGACGGTCACTCTATTTTCAGGAGGGGGAGGAGGTGTTCCAAATAATGTCAATTTGTTTTCCATCCACAGTCAAACTACTACTAGTAGAGGACACGCTTCGAAAAAAGTCATCCTACCGTACTGGCCCTCGTATCTGAACCTTCTTTGATTCTCCGATGGGGTGATTGGGGTCGATATGGTGGAAAAGAGGATGTTGTTGGACGATGGGGTCAAGGAATGAATGACACTGCTGTGTAGTAACTCGTGACTTAACAGACTACTAGCGAACTACAAACTACAAACGTCGGTGGGTACTACCGTTAGTACTACTACCTGGTATCACAGGAAGGCGATATACTAATGTTAGGTTAGTACTACCTACCAATAACTACTCTAGCTACTACTAGCTAGAGTACTACCAACTAGTACTAACGTTTGTAGCAGTTCGTACTAGCGTTAGTAGTACTGTACTTTGCTACTCTAGAGAGTACTGTTAGTACTAACGGTACTACTCTTACCTGCGTTCCGCGAGATGGACTGATGCCCCCGCGGTGCTACTATCTGTGGTTTTGCTCACGAACCACTCACTGCTCTTCTTGTCCAACATATCGGTTCTTGTTCTTGCTTGTTTTTGTTGCCTCTTGATGACTTGGAAGCACAGTACCTTCTTCTTGCTTCATGATCATCGCTAGTCATTCAACTACTGATCGTGTTGAAGAGGTCCAGCGTCTCCTTTGTCGTCTTCGTCATCCTCACCAAGAAGAAGAAAAGAATGAATCCTGCTGCTGCTTCTGGGAGCACGAGAGGTGGTGGTGGTGGTGCTGGTAGAGGCACTACAAATTTTGACAGCTGCATCTAGGATCTTGAGTATCGCTTGCTTGGAAAGTTTACTTTTTTGCACACCTCCAAAGGATCGAATGGAGGGTAGTAGTAGGGGAACTTGTCGTTCTAGTTGTTCTTGGAAGAACGAAGTTGTACCTCCTCTTCCTCGGAGTTGCTGCTGATATTGGATTTCCATTAGAGACAGATGTGTGGATGCATCCGCAAATCGTCGATCATTACTTGTGTTCTTGTTTGTGTTGGATGTCATTGTTTGTCCTTGTTGCGGTGATGTGCTTTACTACTAGTACGATTCTGTAAATTAAAAATTGTGTGAGGAAGAGGAAATCAGGAATCAGTCATCGGGGAAATTCGACGTCGCAAACCACGCCAGTAAAGCGAAGTGGCAATTTCAGAATGACAATACGGCAACAAGCTATTTAGGGGACAGGCGTTTAGAGACCGAAATAATCTCTAGTGATATTTTTTGAGGCCTCGCATTGGGGATGCCCCATTATGAACACTATCGGATCTGCTGATTGAACGCTCCGAACAAGAACGATTCTGTTGTGACTGTGGTGTGATTGTTTCACACACCGATATCTTTTTGCTCTTCTTTTTGGCTCCTTCTCACTTCTCACTGTTGTGTCAGCGAATGGATACCTCCCAAGAAGAAGGAGGATTCACCATTATGAATCACTCTGCGCTGATTGAACAATATTCCGGAGAACATGACTTCTGTGAAGTGTGGCTTCGTTCGTTATTATCATCCATCATCCATCACTCTTCGTTACGAGTAACAATGATGGAATGTGTGAGGATAGAGGAGTTCGCGGGGCTTTATGATAGTAATGGGGAGAATCCGAACTGTTAGTAGTAACCTGAAAAATGTATCAGGCGCTTGAACTGGTGGTCGTATTTCTGAGTTGCGCCTCCTATTACGCCGTCGCAAATCCCCATCCTCGTCCTCCTCCTCCTCACAGCACTATTACTACTGTACCTGTAGTGGAGAAAGAAGAACCGGTGGTAGTAGTACTGTACTAACAGAAGTAGTGGTCCCGATTCTCAATCGTCACAGAGATGATGACTGCTATGTTCCCTGCCATCTCTGGTCAATCCTTTGTTTCTGTTTCGAGAGCATACTATTGTGTACATGGTAGTCTCGCTCACGCGTTTCTTAGTTCTACCGGAATTGTCCGTCGTGGTGAGGGTTTAGTTGTAGCTGATAGATGCGGAACAAAATAGTCAGATGCTGCAACGGCAGGGTCCTTCCGATGACTATCTTTGCGTTCCGGTCAAAAGATCGCTTCGCATCAACATACTACTACTACCACTATTGTACAAGCTATTCCGAGATGTAGGGCAACATCAAACTGTATGTTCAACCCCATACACAGCAGCGCCCACCAGGAATAAAAATACACATGGATAGCTATGTTAGTAGTATGGAAAACGAATACAGCACTGGCTCCAACCATCACCGATGCCAGCACTCGAGGAGGACTCGTAGTAGCAGCCGAGCAACATCATGGTGGTTTAACAACCAGCAGTTGAATTTCATCCTCCGATGCAGATGAACTAACACTACTGTACAGTTTGCGTTTAAGCCATTTGGTTTTCCGTCGTTTCTGTGTCACCATCCAATTGGGTATACATAAAAGGAACCTTTGAGGTTTTCCAGTCAGATCTTTTTCAATATGTCAACAGCAGGTCGACACCAACCTGGTATAGATAGAAACTTACCTCTTCTGGTACATCACCATTGTCAACATCGCTATCATCGTCTCCGTCCTCATCGGGCTCATTGGCCCGACGGTCTTGGCTTTCCAAAACAAGAAGGTAAACACCTACCATAAGGACTGCCAGCCCTGTTGGATATAGGATATAGTTCACCAAGCCTTGCAACTCTGAAAAAGTGTTGTAATGCACCGCACTCATAATGGAAGCACTAACCACAAAGGATCCCACAAACGAAGCGGCAGAATAGGTAGCATCATATCGTTTCATACAAGCCGTAAGGAACAAGAGGCCGACAAAGGCGGATGCAGCCGCAGAAAACATGAAAAGAGGTAAACACCACGGGTAGGACTCCCCATGTGGGGTAGCTTTGATAATGGTTAACGAATCTTTGAGAAAGTTTTGGACACCCGTAACCGCTCCTCCACAAGAACCCCAAGCAAACCGACGTAGGATAGGGTGAGGCGATAAATACATCCAGTAGGCCAGAAGAAGCATGTACAAAGCAAGAGCAACCAGATACGCCACAAACCAAGGTTCTTGGTAAGATTGTTTCTGTAAGTAGTACAGAGGGAGGAGCAAGAAAATGAGAGACGATCAAGAATAATTATTCCAAGATTCGTTGCACCCCGCTGTACGCCTACTATTACATACCACATCATCCACAGAAACCCCTTCATCGTTGGTGTGATCCCCAAAGATGGCAACAATAACTTCGCCGGCAATAATAAAACAGGCAGCAACAATTTGCTGCGTCGAAGGAATCTCTCCAACCACAGGGTGGGAAAACAAAATCACCCAGACAAGTGTCAATCCCGAAAACGGAGCCAAAATTGAGGGAGATGCGTAATTCATCGCCAAGACACAACATATGGGATTCAGAACGGACATGCCAAACATTCCAGAATACCGCGTGAGATAGGGAACCCATTTGGGCCATTCTCTACGCTGCTGATGTTGTTGTGTGGGACGTGAGGGTTCACTGTCAGAGCTTGTATTCTGCTGCAGGGATGCCGCAAGAGGAGGTGCAGCCTGAATCAGCCACGATTTACGAATGGCCAGTTTGCTCGCCGCACCAATCCAAGAAGCTAGAATGGACAAGCCGATTCCTTTCCCCCAGTCTGCTGCAGATATACCCATTGAGTGTTTGTAACTACTACTATTGCAACACGCAAAGAGGAATACAGCCTATGGCGCAGTTGCTAGAGTCTTGGAGAAAACAGCAACAAGAAGAAGATTCAGAGATTCCCCTGTTGTTTGGGTCGCCAAAAAGAAGCTACGAGTAACGACTACATCGACACGTACAACTTCTGACAGGTGCTGTTATATGAAGTGTCGCGCTATTGTATAGCAAAATATGTCCGATATGACCTCATTTTAAATATTAAACGATATCGCATGTGACAAGGGGGTGGAGCTAGGTATCTTTAGAGTGTTCGGATTTTGACCACTTGGGGAAGTTCACCCAATCGATGCAATGGGTTGACAATTGGGTGTCACCACAAACGCAACAGAACAGTCCTGGCCATACGTAAAAAGGGTTCTAGCCACGTTGATATCTGTGGCACAAAAAAATGCTGGTGACAATGGAACTGCGATGAAGTTGGATGGGATTGTCAATGCTTTTGTGCTGCCATGAGAGATGCACTCGTGGATTGTAGCACGATGTCATTCCAACGATCTCCGCTATCCACGATCGACTCTTTCTCCATCCGATGATGGTTGGCGTTTTCCATCGTGGCAATGGGCAACACATCACAGGTGAGTGAATAGAATATCGCGATGGATGGATCGTTCATCCAACCCTTAGTAGAGCCACGGCTATTTGGTTTGAGTTCACCGAATGGAAGTGGTACCGTTGGTAATAGGGAAGAGTATCTGTATGGGTCGTCACATTTTCACTGGTTCTGGACAGACGCTTTGGCGTTTGGCTGATAGATTCAGTAGCCCAGTTGTCTATACATTTCTTGTTTCTCACACTATCGCTTGTGGTTGCTTGTGGTTGTTTAGCACTCGCTTTGGACAGGTAGATTCATTCATGGTAGGTTGACTTGGTTTGCGATCGTTCATGAACCATGTTTTGCGTGTCGCGAAAGGGTGCCTGGGCGAGATTGCACCACGGGACCTGATACTACCGCGCTAGAGTGAGCTGTTCCGATGGCTAGGAAGTGCAGGAGTTGTGGATATGGATCTTGGGTGCTGTGGGGCATGCTACATGGACAGTCTACTATTGTATACACGAGAATCATCACCAACTCTCGGGTTGGGGATGACATCAGAATTACTAGCCTTTGTGGATTCCAATTCGTTGGAATCATGCAAAGACTGGCTCACGGGAGCCGGATCAAAGCCTTCGAAGTGGATGTCCATTGGTATGTCTTTCATGGCCCGTCTTCAAGTCCTTTCCAAGGCAGCTCGCTGCATTTCCTCAGGGATGCTTGTGGGGACTAATGCGTCATTCTCTGAGGAAACGAGCTGACACAATTAACGCCACAAACACTCAAAAAGATGTCTACAGCACTGCCGTTGTTTATCCCTTTTGCTAATATTACTTGATTGGATACTGGTATGTATCACTAATCTCTGCTGTACACCTCTTTCTTTCGAAAGCAAGTACTGATACAGGTCCTGTGTAGCCTTGTGCCACACCTCCGGTACTAAAAAACAATGAATCATGTACAGGTTCCCGATGCCCTGGAATCCCATTCAGACGGACTACACGACAACCGTCGCTTGAGTTTTGTTCTTGTCTTCGTCCGAAAGCTCTTCGGGTTGCATCGTACCTACGAAGTTTTTCAATTTGTCGCCATCCACCATCTCTGGCGGAATGGAGCGCTCCAAAACCAACAAGATCGAGCTCGCATGGCTCATCGGTTGGGTCGGGTCTTTCTCTTTGGGTTCGCTACTAACGTGTTTCTTCACGATATCAACCAAGGCAGTCTTCTCAACCAAGTACTTCGCCGTATCGTGAACTGCCAGATTATGGATGGCAGCAAGTGCCAAGTCAACAGTCTCCGCATCCGTCTCCGACGTGACTACGTCAGTCAAAGTATCTAGGAGCTTTCCATTCAATGCCTCGCACAAACCAATCTTGGCCTTCCGCGGAGCAGCTGCTAGGTTGCGAATTGTTCCGACAGCGTGCCGTCTTGTCTTGAGGAGAATCTCCAGCATGGTCTTGCTCTTCTGGTATGGTGATGTTCGTTGAACTGCCAAGTGGCATAGAGTGTCTACGAGTGCTCCATTTTCTGCCATCAAGAGTTTGTTCTCTGCTGGCCATGATAGGTTCAGGAGAGCCCGTGAGGCAATGGATTTGGATCGAAGAATGCCCATTGTTTGTTCCAAGGGCTCAGGAGGATTCACCTGCCCCCTTCCTACGTTGATCAGAGTGTCTACCAGTCCAGGTGTGCTTATCATCATCATCATGTTGTCTGTGTTGCAAGCGAGGTTCGCAATGGCCCACAGACAAGAAAGCCTGGCTTCCCAAGGTACCAAGTCATGCGGTTGCACGTTGACAAGTGCAATGATGGTGCTCAAAAGTCCTGGATAATGTGCTACAGGTCGGGTGGCATATCCAACGCGAGCGAAATGTCCGATGATCTTGCATGCCTTCCTCAGCAACACGTCTCTGTCCCAGCTCCCGATCACTTCGTTGTCCACCGCACCATTGACTGTGTATTCCCCTTTTTCCTCCCCTTCGTTTCCGGAGAGAGCAGATAGAGTTGGGGACACGGCAGGGCAATGAGCCTTGATCCTTGACTGGACTTCGTGTTCGAGGAGTACCACTAAAATGTGAAGGAGATCAGTTCCGACTCGCTTGAAGGATGTTTCAACAGAATCGGAGGGAGCGCGATATACCATTTCAAGGGCCTGGAATGTCAGTGACACTTCCTTTGTGATATCCTCTTGGTTCGTTGGAGTCTTTCGGAAGCCCGTTTTGAACTCGAGGTATGCCAGCATTTTTACCAAAGCAATGTCTGTACACGCGTCGATCTCCAAGCTGTGAAGTTCACTGTCGTCGTGATCAAGAGTCGATATTGCCTTATAAATTGCATCAAGACGTTCATCGGGAGACATGCTATTGTTCAATCCTGGAAAATGTGATTCAACTCTGTGAGGTCGCGTACAAGTGAAACACGAAGCGACTGCACCTCTACATACCGTCGACAAGCTCTCTTGGTGTGAAAGGAGATGAAATTTTGTGTTGCTTGACAGGAACCTGGATGACTACACTACGTGGTCTGGGAAGAACCCTTTTGTTCCCACCTCTGATCTCGTCCCCATTGGCGTTTTGTGGCGGGTCTTTTCTTTTCAACGAGGAAACTATTTGCTTTTTGTCGCTTTCGTCATCAATACTCCTCAAGCTGGAGTGTGACGACTTGTATCCGTCTTGAAGCATCGCTTCTGCCATTGTTGAACTACTTTGTTGCTGCTTGGCTCCGTCGGCCAACTCCATGAATAGAGTCCCTAAGGCGTAAGGTGTTTTATGGCGCCCTACGCTCTTCCTCGTAGGGGATCTGTTTATCACTCCCAACAGCCCTGAAGAGGAGAATGTTGGCGGTCTACTTCCTTTGGAGCATTCCTGTAGTCCAGCGTCCTGACACCCCACTGACACCTGAGTCACGACAATAGACTCGTAGGCCTTAATGAGTTCACGGCGTCATTTCCGATTGGACGCTGAGGTTCCCAATTTAGGCACGAAGATGGAAAGAAAGTGACACTTGCGACAAATTTAGTATAGCTAAGGCGCTGCAGCATCGGAAGTGTCATGTTTGCATGCCGACAACACAAGGAATCTGCCGCTAATGTTGCGTTTGTTGGGCCTATGTCGCCTCATTCCTTTACTCCAAGAAGTTGGTCCACATTTATACTCTAAAGATGCTCTTTTTCGTTTCCTTTAATTGTATCGATTCAAAGTACGCCGTGTCATGACACCAAAGAGCAGCGTAACGGGTATATTATTCTATTTTTGTTGACACTCCCAAATAATGCTAGGAAACGTCGCACTGGGAATCCCTTCTTCCTTGGAGGCGCGTCTGTTGTATGTTCGCAGAATTGGTTACAGGCAAACGAAAGCGTCACAGGGAACTGCACCTCACATGATTGGCAGGATGAAGTTGAGGCAACCACAAGTTCAAACAAGTTGGGAACACCTGTGGCCTTTTGTGCACTCGAATAGCACATTCTGACATGATGGCAATCGCCTTTCAGGGTAAAAAGAAGAGAACCAAGTCTTTTCAAGCCGTCAATCCGAAGTTTCGAGTAGAGGGCGTTCTCAAGCAGGGATTCCAGATAGTTCCAACTCGGAACGGGATGTTTTTAGAACGCATTTCGAATCCTATGTGAATTCAGAATCCAAGTAGCCAAGCAGGATACCGTGACAACCAGTAACGAGTCTTCTGTCGCATACAATATTGGAATTATTACAAGTCCTGAAGTAATAATGAGACCATTCTCCGGTGACGTCAGATGGAAGATCGTAGTAGAATCTTTTTTTTGCACACGGGGGTAGAAGGCACAAATCCACTTCTGAGAGGAGATTTGCATTTCTAGCTAGGAGGTATTGAGTTCTAGCTATATTATAGTAAGGATGATCCTCGAATCTTTGGTCTGTCGTTTTCTGTCACCTTTCCCCTGACCAATTAGAAGTCGTACATCTCTAGATTGATGCTCAAGAGCGTGTAAGTGGTACGCGATACTACAGTACTAACAAACTGCAAACGTAAAACTAACTCTAGAGTACCGATAGTAGGGTGTACGGTCCAGTTGATTCAAAGCTACATCTCTGATTGATGATGATCACAAAGAACTCAGCAACCACCTGTGCTAGAGATGCAGTAATTCAAATGCTGAATCTTCGAGGAATACCGGTATCGCTTGCGTTCCATTTACACTCTCATCCTCGTACATAATTTCCAACGTACTAGCTCCGACGATGTCTTGGTTGTTGTACACTTTTGTGTACTCTGAATGGTTGGTGCTCATTAGTTGGATGGGCTGAGGGATAATACGCTGTCAAGGACGCGGGTACAAGGATCAATTCAGTGCCGTGCCGCCTTGTCTGTTCCACTATTCTTCTTGCCTTCTTGCGGATGCACACTCCTTGTGTGAGGTAGAATCGGGGTGTCAAAAAATGGATTCCCCATATCTTTTTCCTGGGTGTATGTTTGTGAATCTGTGGAAATGAGGTCAGAGTGTACGGGTTCATGCAGAAGGCTATTGAAATCGTCACTTCCACCCAAGACAGAGTGAGGTTGGGATGCATTGGCCGGGAATTCGCCAAAGGCACTCTGAAAGCCCATATCTTGATCACCCGAAGCGATACTCATGCTGTTGAAGCCGCTAGATATCATACTAACAGCAATATCCTCCAAGTCACTGTGCCCACCATGTTCCATGATGTGAGAACTAGGGGCAGAGAAACTGGGCATGCTTTTAGCACTGATACCCGATTTCCCGGCACCATCCTGTCCTGGTACGGAAGAACCCATGTGATTCAGGAGTTGGGATGCAACATTTAGATCGCCCGAAGTGAAACTCATGCTTTTGATGCCGCTAGACATCATACTAACGGTAGTATCCATGTTCGATGCGGCCATCGAAGCCGCACTGCAAATGCTTTCCGATGGTTTTCTTGTTGCGTTCGTAGTATCTCCCAAAATTTCCTTCGAACGAGCTCCATCGTCGTGATGCGGACTGGGTTCTGAAGTTTTCCCCTCCTTCTCATTGCCAGGAGGCAAATTTGGTTCGTATTTCGTTTCTTCCTGACAGAAATCACGTTGACCCTCCCTTGGTGCAGTCGGTTTCTTCTTCTTTCCAATGGCCTTGGTGTGGGCTCTCGTAGTCTCTCCTTCATTTTCTGCCTGGTTTGCCTGAGCTTCCGTGGGAGGCATTGGCTCGGAAGTTTTTTCCTCTTGGCACTTTTCTTTGATGCGGCGCTGCTTGCCATCTCTGAAGGCCTGTTTTATTTTCTCAATGGCTTTGAGGTCTCCAATATCCTCATAGTATCTACCCGTTCTGTCCGCCTCGAGGAAACGCCCATTCTTGTTTCGAATCGTCGCAACAATAGAAAGACAGATATCTTTTTTCACTTTGTGTTTATTGGTAGCCAAGTAGTCGTCTAGATTTTCTTTCAACAATGCCTGATAGGCCTTGTTGCCAGGATGGTTATCACTTCCCTTTCCTCTTCCGCAGAGGACGTCACAATCTGAAGGTTTTCGAATGCGAGAATTCTCGTCGACAACCCCAGCACCAAAGAAAGAGGCGTACTGCCCGTACTGCTCTTTCATATCAAGGTTTTGGCAAGAAATAATTCAGTGGATTATTTGGATGGGAATCTTTGTCTGCTGGGCAGCCAACAACTACGACAGGAGCAGTCACAGAAACGACTGCGCCTACAGCTTCGTATGACGTACAGGCTGTTCTGGAATTTATTACACGTGGAAGTCAATTCCACCGCCACCTCTACACGCGTTATTCTTCACTTGCTGTCAGCTACCAGTAGTCAGTACAGAAGTTGCCAAGGATGATGTTGCATCGAAAGTGTCGTGGAATCCAGCAGCCTATTCCAGCTCTAGTATATTTCAGGGTACAGGGTGCTGATTTTTCCAAATATTGATTCAATAATGCATGATACCAGTAGGTGCTCCTACCGAAGAAGTCTACTAGAGCAGATCCTAAGTTGACGTTGCCGCTACCAGATTACGGAAACCACTGTGCAACAAACACAAATGTTGGCGGAACGCATGATTTTGTTATACCCTATTAATGCAGTCGATAATATATTTTAGTTGGTGGCTACGCAACTGCTACCAATGACACTGGGAGCAACAAGAGCATTCCAACTCAGGGTCATTTCCAGCGCAATCTGCCCCCATTAGTGGTGGAGGGTTCCTCCAGTCGCAAAAAATGGTATCGACCGAACCTGTCAGTGATGTATCCCACATAAAAACTTCACTCAGGTGAAACAGATTGCTGTATTCCTCTGGTACTGTACCAGTGAAACGGTTGGATGAGAGCCACAATTTGTAGAGGTTGGTGAGATTTCCTAGTTCTGAGGGAAGCGTCCCACTCAATCGGTTCGTGTCGATATGGAGCCATGAGAGTCTGGTAAGTTCACCCAGTTCGGTTGGTAAAGGCCCGGCCAATTCATTGTCGTTAAGATAGAGAGATGTCAAGCGCATCGAACCAATCGTCGTTGGAATCGTTCCTTCCAACTGATTGTGAGAAACATCAAGGATTTGAAGAGACTTGGGATATTCCGACAAATTTGCCGGTAGAGTCCCTGTCAACAAGTTTTCACCCAAATATATTTTGGCTAGCTTTGACAAGTCATTCATCCGTGGAGGGAGTGTACCTGTCAGGGAGTTATATGAAAGGTCGAGAAGAGTAAGTTCCTTCAAGAGAGACAATTCATTCCAGGGAATTGTTCCTCCTGAGAGTCCCACATCCAGGTTGATTTGCTGGACAACCTCATCTCCATCCTTACAAATAACACCAATGTTATATTCTGCTGGTATAATCCACTCACAAACGCTGAGAGTTTCGTCGAGGAATTGCAAGTCTTCTGGCCAGCCTGACATGGCGAAGTACATGACTGCCAGCGCATACCTTTCCAACAGAGTTTCAATGAGGAGTTCCTCGAAATTGAATGAGAAGTTGTCAACGTTCATCATCCAAGAGAGAGCTTGATATTGAGGTGATGAGGGACCATGCGACAAATACTGATCGTCATCGTTCTGAATAATGTGGGGACCCATCAGAGCCAAAAAGTTGGCGTGGTGTGCCCGTTCACCAGATACCGGATTACCATCGTTGCTTTCGCAATAGAATGGTAAATCTGGTGAGCAGCAGTAGGTACAACAAGAACACAGCGTGTCCTCAGCCTCGACCAGGCAATCCGCGTACAGTGTAGGCAATGTAGAATTATTGGAACAAAAGAGGGACTCCACAGACTCCGTGAAATTTGTGGCATTTACAAGCAAGGTTTTCGAGGTATCCCAGTTGCTGAATTCCTGTGGGAGTGTTCCAGAAAGATTGAAATTGCCACTGATATCCAACACCGAGATATTCGGAAGTATGGCTAGTTCAAATGGAACTGCACCAGTAAATGCATTCTCCTTCAAGGACAGATTTCGAAGAGAGCTCATTCCACCAAGAATAGAAGGGATTCGGCCGATGAGAGCGTTTTTTCCAAGATCCAAGTGCAACAAATGTTCAAAGTCTTCCCAAGTGGAGGGCAACTGCCCTTGGAGGTTGTTGCGCCCTAGCCCCAAGTGTGTCAAGCTCGTCATTACACCTGGCCACTCGCTTGGTAAGGTACCAGTGAAGAAATTGCCTTCCAGGTGTAATTCCTCCAACACAGACGAGAAACTTCCTGACGCTTGTGGAATTGTACCGCTAAGTCTGTTCCCTCCCAGTCCTAGATATGTCAGCTGGCTAAGACTGTTCCATTGAGTGGGAATCGTCCCTCTGAAACGGTTTTCGTTTAGCTGCAGAGTTGTGAGTAGGGTCAGGCTGGCCAATTGGGAGGGCAAGGTGCCTCTCAAGCGATTGCCTCCGAGCTGCAAGTTGGTCAAGTTGGTCATCGTACGTAACCATCCTATTGGCAGTGTCCCAGAGAGAATATTACTTCCCAGGTCCAGTTCCACCAACACACTTGGCAAAGATATGGAGGATATCATTGTTCCTGACAACGAATTGGAATGCAGCGACAGTTGACTAAGTCCCGTCAGAGCACTGAGTTCCTCAGGGATGTTTCCAGTCAACGAGTTTCCGCTGAGGCGCAACCAGGTGGCATCCGTTAGGAGTGAGAGTTCCCAAGGAATAGTCCCTTTTAGCTCCAATCCTTGTAAGGCAACACCAGTGATGGCTCCATAGTTGATTGAATCCATACAGAATATGCCATTTCCGCTTGGATCCCTGGTATTCCATCTACAAACATCGGACACTCCGTCCATAAAGGGAAACGTATTGGTCCAGTTCGACCCAGATGTGGAGAAATACAGAACTGCCAGAACATATCGTTCCAACAGGTTTTTGGTTTCAACGTGTTCTGGTTGATCAGAGTATTCATCGAGCTCTGCCATCCAAGACAAGGCTTGGGCTTGCGGCGATGTAGGGACCTCTAAAAGAACCAAATCTTGATATTCTGACCTATCCCGGACAATGTATGGCCCAAGTGTTTCCAGCAAATAGGCCAGTCTCTTCTTCGCACTATTAGTATCACTGTCACGCCTCGTAGCGCACACAATAGCTGTCACAGTCGCACCAATGCAGCAGAGCAGAAACACCAGGAAACTTTTGCGACGCAGCAAGAGAGAAATAGTGGACGGTTGAGCAGTGTTTTTTATGTGTGGGTTGCTGTCGGCATTATCAGCCGTAATTTGGACGGCGTCAACGACAACCTCGGGTTGTTCGGCCAAAACGCGAGCTTCCCACTGATCCTGCAAACGGACAACTTGTTGCGCATTATCATCAGGAAGGATCACAGCTTGCACGTAAGGTATTGGATCGTCTGAGGAGTTGGAAACGATAATGTCGTCTTCAGGTAGCTCACGATTGGAATCTAGACCTGTATTGCTGTACATCTTCGATTGGTTTTCCAGAAACTCCGCAGGACGAATTAAACCAACAAGAATGAGTGGGGGTGGGGGTGTTGGGTGCTGTCTCTTTGCCTTTCGGGGTCGTCTTCGAGTTGTTGTACGAAGGAGGATTGCACCAAAATGGCGTCTTGAGATCTCTCAAAACACTGGATTGTGGGTGGCTGGAAGCAGGAAGCAGGAATCAAGTTGACCATGTCACAGAGAAAGGTGACTACCAGTATGATGAGTCCCACCTATTGGTGGTGGTGGTGGTTCCATCAACAACGAGAGGGACACCTTGTCGTCTTGCTGCTGAATTGTTGTTGGATCCAAATAATGCGATATAACTGCCCCGGGCTCCAACGCATCTTGGCAAGATTCGGCTTATATTTTTGATATTGGATGTAAGCCTGAGATTCAACAACAAGAACAGACTTCAAAGATCCGTAGTACAGTCAATATCGTTAGTTAGTACCAACAACAACACTTATTGCTATGAGCATCTTACGGTACCGTATATGACAAGCAACGTCATAACGAGGAACGGTCTACTACTCGTACCCTCGTATAACTATATTTACAGTGAGTACTTCTAAAAGAGCGTGCTGAACGGTGTACTGTGGAGTTGGTACCGTAGTGTAATTCACGTAGAAAAGTAGAGTAGTAGAGGCAAACTGGTGAGATTACTCTGCAAAACTAGTAATCTCAACGGTAGCATCCATGTTCAAATCGTGTGAAACGTCCAATATTAACTTGATTTTCCTGCGGTTAGTCAAGCCACGATATATTCCTTCGTTGATGTTTGATGTATGCTCAAACGGAGTCCACTGAGTCGGAGTCCACTGAGTCGGTGTCTCCTTCTTCACTTCGCCCTTTTACAGGTGCGACTTTGGAGCCAAATCCATCAAGTCTTCCGATAGGGTTGTCCAAGATTTCAGGACGATGCCCCGAGGAATACTGCCCCGAAAGGATGCTTCCATTGTAGAGGGAATCATAACTCAAAGTTTCGCTGGGAGCGGATACCGCTCCCCCTACTGTCGAGCTACCACTATGCTGTTCATCTTGGCTCATGTCGCTGCGGCCACCACGGTTGTGTACACCCGAAACTGACATGTCACTGGAAGCGCCCCAGGCTCTAGAGCCTTGATTGCCGGATTCACTCGGCCCCGCCACTTGTTCAGGTACAGTAGACCTCTGACCATATGGGTGTCGGGATTCAATGTCCATGGCAGAGTTGATATTGCTACCGGTAGTCACACTCATCCCTTCCAAGTCGGCGATCAAAGACTTGAATGTACTGTCCATCATCGACGAGTTTGTGACCATGGGTTCAGGAACAATTGCTGGGTGTTCCGAGGCATTCGCCGTAGGGACACCGTCGTTTGGAGACGCACTTGGTACGTCGGTAACATGCCGTCCCTCTCTTGGCGGCGCATCATGGATCGTATTCCTTGTGGCGTTCGCTGTAGTTTCTGGTAAAGGATTATTTGTGCTCTTTTCCGACTTTTTATCCGTTAGTGCCTGACGTATCTTCTTGTAGGCTTCTTGATCACCAACATCATCATAGAGACCAGTGTCCTCGTTCTTTTTTAGGAAGCGTCCTTGCATTTCCCGACGAATTGTCGTGATGATATCGAGAACGATTTTTTTCTTGTCCTTGTTAGGGTTAGGCTTATTGCCGCAGTCTTTATACCTGGCCTTGTTCTCTTGAATCAATGCTCGGTATATCTCGTTTCCAGGATTTCTCATGACGCCTTGTCCCAGTCCAAAGAGGACATCTGTGTCGGAGGGGTGCCTAATGTTGATCAAGTCCATGTTGTTGTTGTTGAAAGATGTACTACTCGAAAGAAAGAATATTATTCAAGAGAGGTATCTTCTTGGTGACCGGATCTCTCCAGATTTAGATTCTCGGGTCTCGGGACTGTGGGATGATACTCACTACAGCACAACAGCCAACATCCACGACAAAATGAAAGAATGAATGAGTGCCAAACTGTGGCTGGATATGCCTTCGCTGCTGTTGCTGCTGTCATCATCAGAAGCAACAGAAGCACGACCTACGGGGTCCAGCAAGTCGATTGTACAGTATGGAACAAGCATGAATTCATTCGTATGTAGAATTTAGTACTGCTTCCACGAGGGCACTTGACCTGTAGAGAACCATATGACGGTACAGTACCAAGGCAACGTCCAAGGCCATTCAAACAATTGTAGACCATGGCGAAGACGGAAGGACAGGAGCAATTCAACGACAACGACAACGACAACCTCGCACTAGAGACTACAAACAGTAGAAGCTCGGAAATGAGTAGCAACACTCGTAGTGCCGAAGAAGAGTCAGCTACTTTGGTATCACCCAATGACGACTCCTCTGTTGATGATAATGGAGAAAGAATAGCGACATCAAGTGTGGCTCGCCTTCCAGAAGGACGTTCGTTGGACCAGGCGATGGGCGATTGCGACACGGGCCATGATAGAATAGATCAGGAGTCTTCCAAGGCTTCAGATCGGGCTTCCATACCCACACGAACGACCCTTCCTGGTGCTGTTGCTGTGCATGGGAGAGACCATTCTGGAAAGGTTCAGGAAGAGCTTCGTCCTCAGTCACAGTTTGTCCGACATCAACCCCCAATACCAGCCCCACCCGGTCCAAGTACAAGGAATTCCTCCAGAGCGACATCTACTACCAGTAATAGTGTACCGAGACGTAGTGACCATGCCCGGTATGCGTCCGCTTCCTCCGATTCCGATTTCGGAGGAGACTCGGATGATGTCGAAGAGGCCACTCCAACGGTGGAAGCCGAACTTGTCTGCCCTCCCATCGAGGCGATGCATGTTACCATTGATGAAGAACCTCCCTCTCGTGGCCGCCGCTACCGTTCTTTGGAGATGGAAAGTGCGCCAAGTCCTACCGAAGATGAGGACGGTTGGTGGAAGGTACAATTCAGTTTAGCCTTTGTGATCGGGATCGCCATCGGCGTGATTGTAGTGGTCTGTGCCATTTTGATCCCCATTATTTTACGGGAAAAAGATAGACCACAAAAAGACGCCGCAGACGGAGCGTCCGTGTATCCCTATGAATGCTATACATCGGTCAAAGCCATTCTACGAGATCAATTGGTCAATGAGGACATTCCCTCTGTCTATATTCTTTGTCCGAACACCACCATTCAAGTTGGAAACTTTAAGAATCTTGTGGCTGGAGATTATTCTTTTGTGGGAGGGGATTATCCTCTCATGGCCTTTCGAGAAAACGTTGTCATTCAATGTGGACTCAACGGGAGCAGTGACAACAATTGTGTGTTTCTGGATGGTTTTGCCCAAGTGTTGACTTCCGACAACTTGCCGTCTCCCCTGGGAGGTGTTACCGTTACATCCTCGATCGACAATTTTACGGTTCGGGGAATGACATTTTCGGGACAGGCCATGTCGGCAGGTTCCCTGGATGGCAACTCGGTTATCTTGTCACATCCTGGAAAGAACATTCGATTGGAGGATTGTATATGGAAGAATATGACAGCGCCATACGGATTGATTACAGTAGCCGAGAACTCCTATCAAAAGTTGACGGACTATTCCCTGGCACAGCAGTCGATTGAAGTCACCTTTTCGGAATGTCAATTCCATGACATTATCTATGACAAACCCTTGGTTTACGTCGAGAATCAAGACATCCGCATCGAACGGTCCGAATTCAAGGATATTGTGTTGTCTGTGTTGGTGGAAAGTCGTTGTGACTTGGATGCAGACATGTCATTTGCGGATGAATGCACATCCTTGGTGACCTGTCGAGGAAATTCCAGTTGTGCACTCGAAGAGGTTTGTGTCTCCAACTTTCAATACGGAGGTCCTGCCTTGATACAAACGACACAAGGCACCGACTTTGACTTTTCCAAAATGTACCTAGAGGCGGTCCAAGGGGCTGTCGACTGTGATGTTGGTATTCAGGTCAATGTGACCTCCCTGTCTTGCTATGACATACAATCCCAACATTCCTGTCCCCTGTAGAATACAACACTATGTATGATAGCGGACATCACAGTGCCTGCCAAAAAATTGTTTTAGTACGAGTTTGACAATCGAGGACTACTGCCATACCCTTCCACATATCCTGCATTCGGTGCCGTATACGTTCAATCAAGAATGCTTTCGAGGGTCGGTAAAGAAAGGCGGCCATATTGAAAATCTACAACAGACAGACGCAAAGGTCGGATCTGAATATTATGTGAGCGGGAGGTGACCAGCTGAGCGTTGACTCGTAGTATTACAAGAGTATCAGGTTGAATGGTTCAAACTCGCGGTACTGAAGGATGGAGAAAGAATTTGTATCCATTCCACATAGCCATTTTTGCTTCAAAACCTGCTCAGGTTATGTTTGCAGTTTCACAAAGAACTGGCTCGGTTGCTTAGTCTCATTGAATTTGACATTTGCCGAGTCGCTATGTCGGGAACCAAACAATCGTTCTCCCCACCCCTGCGTGCTGTACTCCTCTTTGGAAACGAGGCGAGATTCTGCTCGCAGTCGAGCAAGTACATACGTAAGGCTCAAATCTTCCAAGTGCCTATTGCGTCTATCAATGTCACTTGCCCAAAAAAGATGCTCCTTCAGCCATTCGCAGCGCAACTGACGGCTCCGTTCGTATCGGAGATCATGAACAACCAAGAAGCTCTCAGTGCTTCTCCAGTCTTTGAAGTATGGCATGACATACCTGTAGAAATCTTCTTGTTGTTCAGGCCACGACCTCTCCATGCTCATTCCTTGACGGTAGATCAACGTTCGAGAAAGCTGCCTCAATGGATCTTCCTCCTTCAATAATTCTTGCTCCTCCTCAAGAGGAGAGAAAAGGGAATTTGTCAGTAAGGAAATATGTCGAGCAGGAATGAAGGGGGACAACACTTCCTTGTATATTTGAGTTCCACTTCGAAAGACTTGTCGGTACTCTGACTCTTGTGGCGGCGCGTCGAAATTGTCTCTTAGCCATATCCACAGCTTGGGCATCGGGGGGGCTTGGGTAACATGAAAACAAGAAACAAACATGCTTTTTACGACGCTGTCGGAGAAGAACATACCAGGAGCAATCTTTGGGAGAACATAATCTGATTCGCTCAGGCTCCACTCGTCATCATTTGGTAACCACACAATTGTCCAGCCATTATGCACCAATCTGCCGTTCTTGGCCCACGCCATGTTTTTTCTTTGATTTCGGCCTTGATCTGTTGTTGGTGACAGATCCTGAACGAGTGCAGACACCAAAGGACTGTTGCCGGATACGAATGCAATGGCACAAAGTAGGGTTCGAGGGTACGTTTTTTTCTTTCGGTAGTGCTCTGGCATACCATCCAATTCAATAAGGTCAGCTTCAAAGTTCGACGTCGTGACAACGAAGCGGCAACCACTCGTGATATTCCGGGTCAACGGGACAATCGATGAATATGCCGATTCTTTACGAGAAATACCGCTGGCACATTCTGAGTAGGAAGGGAGCGGGTGATGCTGCCAAGCGTCGAATTGGACGTATTCTTGGCTCAGCACATTCTTCTTAGTGGAGCTGTTGAAGAAACGTTGGCCGACTTCATGGGGGGAAATCAAAAATGACGTTGGAGGTGTTATCATCGAAAGAGTGCGATTTTCTTGCAGGGTGGGAAGTGTCAAGGATGCGGCGAGTGTCACAACAGCGTCATCTACATGAATGCAAGTGTTTATAGTGGTGTTGTTTGGGAGTGGTAGATGGGAGTTTAGTGATTGGTTCTCGTTGATGAGATGTTCTGGAACCACAGGGGTTGAAGAGAAAGCACCAAACACTTCGGGAATCTTCAAGTAGACTGCGTCAATTCCGCGTAAGGCTCGACACGCCTGCAGAGTGAGAGAACTCCCAAGTGCAGTAGCAGTTTTGGGACCACGACCGTGCTGGTGCTGGAAAGCTGAAACATCTCGGGTTACATGCAACAGTCGAGGACTCTTCGATTCAAATACGTGGTGTGTATAGTTGAAGACTGCGGTACAAATACCCTCCAAGGAGTCAATGCTTTTTCGCATGTTGACTGAGAATGCGCTGTGGTGTTCTGCAACACCAGCGTCACCGGTGCTGGTATCCTTATTTCCAGTTTTTGTCGTGGTGAGCAACGATGTCTTGGAGAGAAAGCTTGTCGGTTCAAACCTTATGATATGGGTCGGTCGAACTGAGAATACAAAATTGTTCCATCCATCCTGGGTCAATGGGATGTCACGCACCGCACGGAAATTAGGCACCTCTCGAATAGGCATTGCCAACCTGGGCAACATTTCAAAGTCCTCATTGTGGTCAACAGAATGCCCCACTACCCCAACGATTGTTGTAACTCCACAGTACTTTGATAGTGCCAGAATAAATTCGGATGCCAACGTGTGTGTCAAAACTCCCAAGACAAGTATTCTCGAATTCGGCCCCATCCCGTGACGGCCCGAGCTCGTTTCTGACCTACCACAAAGAGAAGTCCAATCATCTTTTGTTTGAGGGCGCCAAACAGAGCTTAATGGCCGTTCAGATGGAACGATGATAGTCCCCATGGAATCTTTGACTGATAGTGAACCTCCAGGAAGTGGTGGAGGCGGTCGTTTCCATCTTTTATGTCGATTCGAATGAATTTGTGCGTTCCAAAGGGCCTCCGTTACTGCATTGGAAAAGGTGACCTGAGTTTCTACCAGTTGGAACGATATTTCCCTTGTACTTCTCCGGGAACTGTATAGGAGATGCCCAACAACAAGAGCAACGAAGATTTTGATGAATTGCGAGGATGAACGCCTTGATCGATGTCGCCATTTCGTTTTAACCACCATAATAGTGGCAGACTCTGCCACCTAGGTTTCGCTACCGTCCTCTGCCGAGAGTGGGATGGTGGTAGAAAAAAGAGTGTGAACATGTTGTTCTTGTCTTTTGTGTGACTGAGGACTTCACGTTGCAAATAATCTTCCGCGCTTTTTGAGCCCGCCTGAGAAGAATGCCCCTCCAACGACTCAATAACTCTAGTAGTACTAGTAAAAAGCTAATCCCCACGACAACAACCCACCACGGGTTGCGTGATGTTACTCACTTGAACAACAGTGGTGGTGGTGGTACTAACGTTAGTAGGTTAGTACTACAAGATTCGTTGTTGTACTAACAGGGGCAGTAGAGTACGTTAGTATTTACTAACTTCTTTAGTAGTAGAAGTCATGGTGCTGTTGAGATCACGTTGGATAGCAGTGAACGACAATGAAAAGCCACGCTTTTTGCCCAGATGATACTGACCTCACCACGCATCATTAGGCATTAGTACTATTGATTATGAACTGCGTTGAGGTTTCTGATTCCCGCCGTACACTGGATCATCACAGGAAGCATATAATATATAGTCGACTGGAGCTTTCTTTTCCCCTCCTCCAGCCAAGCAAACTCTGTCAATGGCGCTTGGCATTCAAAAGGACAACGATTACGATAGTGGCGATTGAATGTTCTTTGTCAGTACAAGTTGAGTACTAGACCAACAGCAATAGTAGTACGGGTGATTAAGTGATTTGGTATCCCCTCGCAAGCTCACATAAAATCAAAATTGGAAGCAAAACCAGCAAGTGCTTACTAACTACTTCCTCTTTTTGTATTGGGTCTTACAAACCTCTTCGCTGTTGTTGCCTCATCATCATGTTGCTTTCTATTCCTTCCCACAGGAGCATCAAAGCTGCTTTCGCATTGTTCCTTCTCATCGGGTCTCCTTCTTGGATCGTTGCCCAAGAACAACAAGGGGCTGAGCTCCTCCTTTCTAACACTATCAGCGCAGGAGAAGGACGTGGTCTTGCGGAAAAGGCAACCAAGGCTCCGAAGTCACCGGTAGTCGCGGCCACAAGTACCAAGGCACCGGGCAAGGCAGCTACAAGTACCAAGACGCCAACATTGACCAAGAGTGCAACCGCTAGGCCTTCGTACTCTCCATCGGAGACTCCCTCAGAGAGTCCCAGCTCCGAGCCTTCCGTTCCTCCCTCCGAGTATCCTTCAGAGAGTCCAAGCTCTGAGCCTTCACTCTCTCCCTCCGAACATCCTTCAGAGAGTCCCAGCTCTGAGCCTTCTCTCGCTCCCTCAGAGAGTCCCAGCTCTGAGCCTTCTCTCGCTCCCTCAGAGAGTCCCAGCTCTGAGCCTTCACTCTCTCCCTCCGAAACTCCTTCTAAGAGTCCTAGCCGTGTGCCTTCGCTCTCTCCTTCCAAGATTCCCAGCTCTGAGCCTTCACTTTATCCCTCCGAGTATCCTACTGAAATGAGTATGAGCATGAGTATGAGCATGTCATACAATTAGGTAGCGTGAATCTTTGAAGTGCATGAGGAAAGGAGTTCAGAAAGTTTCAATATCGTTTGCTTGTTAAAAGCATTACAAATGCTTAGAACCACGGTTGCGTATTAATACTATTGGTAGTGCTAGTAGCCATCTAGGAGTGATGATCACCCTCTCCGTCATCGGTTGCGGGTTCACTCGCCGGCACCGCCTTGTCAGTTGTATCCGCAATCATTCCCAGAGCACTCTCCAGCATGAGGCGTTCTTCATCATCGTGACCTTGTGATCCTACACGTTCCTTGATGGCCTTGTCCAAATCAGCCGAAAGTCCCAAAAACTCGGCACCTGGACAAATGGTATGGAACAGTCGTTCTGCTTGTTCAAAGGCAACATCGGCCGTCAAGGTTTGTCCTGTTGTGGAGCACACATGAACTCCAGCGATTTGGGGATCTCTGTCGGCTGAACGGCAAAGCTCATGGCTGAAGGTTGCAGATAAAACTTGTTTGGCTGGTTCCAATCCAGCCGCAATGCCTGCCTTGGTAATGGCATCTACCGCTAGTTCCAAAATCGACTCGTCTGTGTCTTCTTCCAAGGTCGTGGTCAAGTGCAACAGTGTACTATTTGCAGGAACAACGTGGACCGATTGATCCAGAACGATACCATGAATGACATGTGGATTGTTTCCCAGTGTACCGGGTGGAATGATGACCACGTGTCGTTGCTCGCCTTCCAATAGCGTTCCTTGGAACAAGGCAATGAGTCGAGCCATACGAGGTGATTTTGTCTGCGGTGCTTCTGTCTTCGCCTGTGGAAGAGCGTTGGCTGAAACCACAACATGCTTGCACTTGATCGTCTTGGAAGTAGTAGAGGATTCGGTGGCATCGCCGCCATCGACAAACACATCTCCAGCGATGGTCACTCCTTTCAGCACCTTGTCTTCAAATTGAATGGTGACAGGAGCCCGACGCAGGAGATATGTAGCCCCAAAGACAGCAGCCGAGCGGCAAAAAGCTTGTGACAACTCTCCACT
The DNA here is from genome assembly GCA_016586335.1 of Nitzschia putrida. Taxonomy (NCBI): domain Eukaryota; phylum Bacillariophyta; class Bacillariophyceae; order Bacillariales; family Bacillariaceae; genus Nitzschia; species Nitzschia putrida. The sequence continues at coordinate 115,761 of BLYE01000046.1, read as the reverse complement.
TCCATACATGGGCATCAAAAACGCAGTTGTCCCATACCGTCCCAGCGCTTGCAAGTGGCGACGCAATTGGGACATGCCCTGTGAAAGAGAAACCGATGGTGCAGCTGTTTCCATGGCCAAGGCATATCGGATAATGGCTCTCAATTTGGGAGATAGCTTGTGTTCGATACTCAAATATTCATCCAATGTGAACCCTTCTTTTTGCATACACTCTTGTAGTGTGTTGAGTTCATTGGTCGCCACCGCCTTGTTTTGGGGCCGTGCTAGCGATCGACCTTGATTCAAGTGACGTTCGTTGAGAGATGTTACATCTTCGGTTTCACCGCTGACAACATCATTGGGATTGGCTGTATCCGCGTTTTCTGTTTGCTGCTGTTGATGTTTGAGGAGCTCCTCTGCGGCACTCAACTGTGTCGCATAATCCATGGCGAGCTGCAAAAACTTCATGAGCCGTCGCTTGTCGAGGGGTGCCAACAATTTGGTCGAGAAGACGTCGGATTTGCTGCAAGGAACTCGAGAAAGGATACCTTGACGATTGTCATCAAACCACAAGAGACCTTCGACACTCTTGAATTCGAGGTAGTCTGCGACATTGCTGGCCAACATTCCATCGACCGCTCTCCCGGCTGCGAGAATAAACGCTGGTGCCACATCCAAGGCAACTTGACGAGACTGCAACAGATTTTGTGCCTGCTTTGATCCCAATGCCACAACTTGGTATTTTTCTAGCAAATGGTCCTCTAGGGCGACAGGATCCTGACGGAGGCCCGCCCAGTCACAGGCATCAATACCAAAGTAGCAATTGGGTGCCTTGCCATCGGCCAAGCACCACTTGTCCAAGGAAACTGATATGGACGGAGTTTCGGCATCACTTTCGGGAAGCGCTTGGACTGTACCGGTACCATAAGGGGTTTGAACTTTGGATCCCTCCTTAATGCCAAACTTGGTGGTTGTGTCAATTTTGTGGACCACAAGTGATGCATTTGTACCCAGGGAATGCAAAGGAAGAGATGTCTCATTTTCACTCGGATCGACTGTTGCCGTTGGTTGGTTGCTTTCAGATTCTTGATGTTCCTTCTTTTCCAACAGTTGCGAAATACTCCAAACAGCATCCAACTCGCCATACAAATCATCGCCATCACAATGCAACACTGTCTTTCCTGCTCTCGCCAAAGCCGAAGCCAGAATAGCTTGGACCAAACCAGTTCCACAAATCACTACATCATACTCCAACAAAAGACCTTCTTCGTCTTTCGGAAGAAGAGAAGGATCCGCCATGGTTTCTTCTGTCATTGCTGCCCACTAAAGCACTACGTGTGACAAGGAAGATTGAAATGCACCACTTTGCTTCCAAACCATTCTTCATCTACGACTACATTGATTCCAACATAGTGACGTCATGGTACATCCGTCTGTCTTCCATCCGACGCTCTGGCAACCACCGAGAAATTCCAACAGAACAACAACTCATTCCTCCACTCCCTATTTCCTCTGTGGACTGGCCACAACCGTCGATCTAGTAGGTGCCATTTCCTGAACACTACAACACAGTATGAAAGTCAAAGCTCTCTCCAGAAGTCAGGCCTCCACAGAACGAGAATGCTCGGGTGATTTGCGCAAACGCAGTCGGAACTTGGACCCTGTCTATCACCCTATGCAACGTGCCAGAGAGTACACGCGTGCTGTGACCTCGGCCAAGATGGACCGAATGTTTGCCAAGCCATTGATTGGGAATCTTGGAAATGGACATGGGGATGCTGTCTATCATACATGCATTTCTCGGTCATCCTTGTTGCCACTCTTGTCGGGTGCTGCCGATGGAACCATCAACTTGTGGGATCTGCCTACTAGGACATGTGTTGCTACATTGAATGCACATGCTCAAGCTATCAAGGGGTTGGTATTTGGGAAAGATGACGATTTCTACTCGTGTGGTAACGACGGAACATTGAGGAGATGGTCGGTCCCTCAGATCATGGCTGCGTCATCCACGTCCAATTTGGCGGAGGAAGGACAGTCTATGGAAGAAAAGAAGGCACCATTGGATACGTGGAGAATTCAAGGAACCTTCCAGTCTATTGACCACCATTGGGCTGAACGACAGTTTGTAACTGCTTCCGATTCTGCCGTCCAATTGTGGACTCCAGAACGAAGTGCTCCCATTCAAACGCACACCGATCTTTGGGGGTCCGATGATACTGTTTCCGTGGTGAGGTTTAATCCTGCTGAGCCACATTTGGTTGCTAATTGCTCTATGGATCGGGGCGTTGGGTTGCATGATCTACGAACTGGTTCGGCGCTCAAGAAAACAGTTTTGAGCATGAGAAGCAACGACTTGCAATGGAATCCCATGGAACCTTTGAACTTTGTTGTTGCGAACGAGGACTATCAAGCGTACACCTTCGACATGAGAAAATTGGATGAACCAACTCAGATCTACAAAGGCCACATGTCAGCCGTCATGTCGGTGAGCTGGGCCCCCACTGGTCGAGAATTTGTCACCGGTTCATACGACAGAACAGTGCGTATCTTCAACATCAAGCAACGAAACGGAAACGCTCGTGATGTTTACCATACAAAGCGAATGCAGCGAGTGTTCACGGTCAACTACACGATGGACAACACTTATATTGTGAGTGGAAGTGACGATACAAACGTGCGACTCTGGAAGGCGCGAGCAAGCGAAAAGCTGGGACAGTTGACCACCCGTGAGGAATCAGCAACCCAGTACAGACAAGCACTGATCAAGAAGTATCAGCATTTGCCTGAAGTTAAACGAATTCACCAAGCAAGGAAAACGCCAAAGGTTATCAAAAAGCAAACTCAACAAACCATTATCCAGAAGGAAAGCGCAGAGCGAAAACAAGCGAACCGTGTCAAACATTCTAAACCTGGAGTCCACAAGTTCACGAGTGAGAGGAAAAAGATCGTGGCCAAGCAGGTGGATTAACGACGAGCACTTCTGGATTCTATTGTTCGCTTGGTGACTGTGGTGGGTTTGATTATTATGGACTAGTAGGTGGCATCGGGGATCGCTTTGTTCCTGCATTGCCTTTCTCTTGCTACCGGTAGCTTGCAGCAATGTTCCTCCACTGTACTACCGGCTAGTCGGTGTTTTGTGCCCGCGACAATATCACTCATGCTGAACTTCTGCACCCCAAGGACTCGAAATGCGTTGGGACTTTCTTTGTTATATCAGAAAATGGCAACCAGAAGGGTGCTAACGGCACAAACGTTGTTGGTACAAGTTTTCCCGGAGGGCTTGATTGTTTGATAGTAATAGGTCCGCTTTTCTGATTGAATCACGCGCCCTACGCGACATCTCTATGTATGGTAGTATTGTAGTGTTCGTTTTAGTTCAGAAATGGAAGGGGAATTCACATTTTTGAGCAATGCAAAATTGCAGGAGCACGGGTTTTGACTGAATAACCTATGAAACATAAGGTACTCTTCGCATTGAATCACTCAGGAGAATATCCGGCATATTCTTCCAGTACGCCAGGATATCGTCCAATTCGCCGAGGCCCTTCAACAAGACACCCAACGTAAAGGCGTACTACCTGAGCAAACAAACCAAGTAGAAATCACGAACACAACTTTGCCACAAAAAAGAAAATTCTCCCCAAAGCTCCTCATCACTTCAAGAATCAAGAATGAAACGAGGACATCATAGCAACGACGAAAGACCAGCCAAAGTGCTGAAACAACATCCACCGATACAGCAACAAAGAAAGGTGTCGTTTGGTCAAGTGGACGTATGTGAGCATGCCATAATTCTCGGCGACAATCCCAGCGTTCTGGATGGACCACCAGTGACGATTGCCTGGAAATGCCACAGGCACGAAACTATGACTGTGGATGAGTTTGAGATGCAGAAGGTGTACTCTGATGAGGATCTCTGCTTATCACCAGAGCAAAGAATACTACTCTTACTCCGTGTTGGTTTTAGTGCCGATGCGATCAACGAGGTCATGGAGCAGGTACACCAGCTTCAACTGCAACAACAAAGAGATCGGATTCTCAACCATGAGCCAGATGTGCTCGCTTTCCTGCGAGCTGATCAAGGCAATGTACATAATGACGTGAAAATTGTGCAATCCATTGTGGATACTTCTAGTACACCCAAAGTGGTGGTGGATTGGTCCAAAGCGGCAGCTGTCCAATTTGGAGCACCGAGCAAGAATACGAAGCTGGGGAAATGCGCATAGAAGTGGTGGTGATGAGAGGGAAATTCATTCCTCCCAAGCCTGTGATGAACTGTTTTGAAACCAATAGAAATCTAGAAAAAGAGCTCTAAACTAGAGATATTTTGAGGGGTCGTGATACAAGCGCTACTACTACTAGTACGATCGATCTAAGCCTGCGATGGAGGCAATGATAATCTTGTAGCCATCATCCAGCGGAACCTCTCGGTCAACGACTGACTGGCAAATCTTGGGAAAGTCCGCATTGACATCCAAAAACTCGGAGAGGTAGATGAGCAAGTTGAAATCTGCTAAGAGGTCGATGAAAGTCCACCCTGCTGTCCCACTCTTGTTCAGCTGTCGCTTCAACTCAGCCTGAGAAGGAGTGCGATCATCCAACTCACGATTCATTCTCGGGAACTGGTTCACCGAGATATCGGAGGTGTGCTGAGCAATAGGTACAACGGTCAAAAAGAAGGAGTTTTCAACCGTCTTGCTTTCTTTGCCTTCCTGAATGGCAGTGAATGTTTCGTTGATGTTGCAGATGCCCGGGTTGGGACCAATCTCCAAAGCCTCTTCAGCAACCATAGCGAGGCACTGTTGACTAACTTGAAAAGCTTCTACAGAAACATTTCCATCTTCACCCGGAAAGACCTTGACGGTCACAAAGGGTGTTTCTGCCACCCCTCCGGCAGCTTCGAGTTGTAGTTCAGCGGCCATGATCAGCTCGGCAGAATCCAAGACCAAATCCTTGTCTCGAGAAGGATGGCCAAAAATCCATCCCACTTTCTGTAGTCCACACATTTGAGCAATCTGTTCCACTTTATCTTCCAAAGGATCATCGAGTTGTTCGAATCCTTCAGCAGCATCCGGGTCCGGATTCTGGGGTGGCTCGTAGATAGCCTCCACCTTGGCCTTCTTTTCTCCATCTTCTGTTTCAATGAATGTTCCATACAAATATCCAAATCGCTTTCGTTGAAACTGAAATCTCTGTAGGTACGATTGGAAATCATTGACACTGGGACTATCTAGACTGACTTGCTTGCAAATGGCCGATTCCTGCCGCTTGATCTTGAAGACAAACTGTTCATCCATGGCCACAAACTCATTCAATGTCCATGCCATTTTGATATCCCGCAATGCCATCATGCCTCGTCGGAATCCCTTATCTTCTCCAGCGTTTCGAGCCTCGTTCGATGGGACGAGTTTGATGCTTCCATCCTTGTCAATAATACGTTTCATGTTGACAGCAGGAGCATTTCCACTGTCAGGGGCAGATTCCACGGTAGCATCTTGAGAAGCTGCAGCCGCAGAGATGTCCACACATGTGGCAGGGTCAACACGGCAGTGCACCATACTTCCATGGCGAAGACCTTGTTGTGACAACGTTTTACTAGAGTCCAAAGGTGCGTTGCAGGCGGGATCGCTGCTGAGCGGTTTCTCGTACACAACATCCGGACGAGTGGCGGCAATACCAGCAAGAACATCATTTACTGTGGATGTCTCACTGAGTCCGTCAACTCTCCAAACACCCACATTGGATCGAACCCGAAGAAGCATGGTGGTAACTTGTTTTGTATTGCAGTATTTTTGGTGGAACGTGGAGACTGATTTCGAACGGGTAAGAAAGTCGCCCTCACGGACACCTTGTCGGACAGTTCGACAACTGGCATGAATCCAGGAGAGAAAATTAGGCAATTTATCTTTATTTTACAGTAAGCACTACACACCAGGAATAACAGTTGTTGTCATTGACCGTTTGTGTCCTCCTCCTCCAAGGGAACCGTAGAGCCCGTCATCGTTGCCACCTCTTGCATTGGCAAGGGTGTTTTGCAAGAACATAGGGTTGCTCATGGTACGATTTCTCCTACGGGGAGCATTTTTGGCAACCCAATCCAACAGCTCGGCTCGTTCGCGACGCAATTCATCATCGTCCATGATAGGATCGAAACCCAAGGCAGTGACACGTCTCGTTCGCACGTACGGACCATAGATGTCGAAATCAGCCGTACCTCGACGGACACGTACCAACGCACCGGCTTCGTTGGCTTGCAAGACGGCTGGACTCATGAAAGGTTGGTCCAAGAGCTCATGCGTGATGGTAGCATCCAACATTTCATGAACAAATGTTTGTTCGGGTGGTGGGGGTTGTTCTTCTCCCGCCGTCTCAAGTTTGGTCCAACGCGGCAAACGTCGCACGTACATGAACGAAAAAACAAGATTCAACATGGTTCCGCCGACCAAGAATGTCACCCAATAGTAGAATAATGCCACTTTGTAGGGACTTCCTGGAGGCAGGGAAGAAAAGGCATTCACGGCTCCCCGATATGCCTGAACTGCATTGGTGTGCGAAAGAGTAGGGAAGCAAAAAGCAACATGGGCGGGTGAAAAAGGCTTTTTGGAAAATGCATCCCATCGGGCGACTAGGGCACTGATAGCGGAGATCAACCCCACTATAGAAAGTGCCATCATAAAGTGCTGAAATGGAAGATAGTATCGAGCCATCCAGTCGTGGTATTCGGTATTGATTGTCGAGTCTTCTTCGATCTCCGATTCAAAGTAGGGCAAAGGTTGGGCCACCAACGTCAAAGCGTACATGGTGATACTAGGTGCACTCAAGCCAATCCAAGCCACGGGGGCTGCAATCTTGTTGTTCAATGCAACTCGTACCACACTCACGAAAAACGTTGAAAAGAAAAATAACACAGCAAACTGGTAGAGAACAGTGGGTTAGAGGCCGGTAATGGGCCACCTGGAATTGGGTAAACCAGCGAATAATGTACGTACGATCAGGAAGAAAAGTCCAATCTTGGGGAAATACAAGAAACTCTTGACGGCTGCATAAGTCAAACCAACCGTGTTGGGAAACCAACCAGGATCGGGCCAAAGTCCGAACCGGAAGATGGCCATATACAAGAACCAGAAGGCCAGGAAAAAGTGGAAGACGGATGTCCCAACCACAATGGCTTCTCCAACGGATCCTTGTCCAGCAAAGACGCATTCTGTGGCAATGCATACAACACCCATGGGAGTCGAGGTAGTTGGATTGCCGAGTTCATCAACAACAACTTTCCAACCAATGATAACTTTCAGAACAAATAATATACAGCAGCAACCAGCAACACAGGAACATGCCATATGAAATCTGAGTACAAATTGATAAAGTGGAAGAGTTGTTTCACATTCAAAGCAACCAGGGTATTCTGGAAAGACACACTGGGGGCTGTAGAAATGAACAGGGTGGCAAAAATCTTCCATTTCCTCCATGAATTTGAACCAGACAGTTCCCATTGTCACCCACGACAATCCTACGGCACCGATGGTCAAAGGAAGGTTGGCTAGGAAAACTTCTAGTGACGCCAGGAATGCGGTTCCTGATTCCAAGCAAGGCTGAAGATAGTTCTTGGAAATCATTTGACGGAAATTCTTCTTTCTGTCAAGGCGCTCTCGCTCGGCTTCCCACTCTGTTCGCCATTGAGAAAGCAAAGCAGCACGCTCACGCTCCAACTCTGACATATATTCTTGAACAAAATCTTCCTTTTGGTCGTCCGACATCACATTTGTCGAATCATTGTGAAGGGCTTGTTTTAACCTGACTTCCAGATGTTGTTTGGTTTGGGCAAATTGTGCATCTTGCACCTCTTCGTATGTTGCATAATTCTTGGGATCCACTGTCATTCGACTTGTACCAGCGCTACTATTGTCAGTTTCATCACGACTCCAAACTGAGGATGAGCCCGACAGTGCAGACATTTCGTCAGAGGGGACTCTCAAGTGTTTGAAGAGACCCTCGTGGGGCATTTTCTTGGCAGCCTCGGGTTCAGTTGCAGCATCAGGTTTCGCTTCATTAATGGACTCCAGACGATGATGAGTTTTCCGAACACTACCAATAGGGCTCGGTCCACTCCTCGGGGAGACAACAGGGCTTCCCTTTCCCATGGTGACGTTGGGACTGGAGATTGTCGATTTCACCATGCTGGCACGCTCCAAGAATTTTTGATTTTGTTGGTGATATGATTCTCGTTCCTCTTCCACAGACTTTTTTCGGGGAACTATTGGTGGCTTGGGAGGGGGAAGACCTATGAGTTCTTTGAGGCTGTTGCTCCACGAGCTGGTACCTCCGTCGCTGTTGGAACCATCAAGAGAAATTTCATGTGAGGTTGAAGCGTCCACTATTTCTTCATGCTGCTTGTCGCTCATGTTTCCACAGTCTGCCGAAATAACCAGGTTGTCTGTCACTTCCACTTGAAAGCACTTTTAAAATTAGGAGTTGGAGTTTCGACAGCAAGTGCCGGAAATGTGATGAGCGAAAATGCAATCGCCTCCAGCTAGCAAAAATAAAGCGAGAACATTCCCAGACATGAATCTTCTCTCATATAATATCTATTTTGTATTGTGAACTACAACTCCGATAGTTGCCTTCGGGAACGACCATACCAACATGACAGCACCGCTTCCCGTCCGCTCAGCGAAGTTAAGCATGTTCGGGCTCAGTTAGTACTACGGTGGGGGACCACGTTGGAATCCTGAGTGTTGTTCTCTTTTTTGCGATTTCCAGGCTTATTTCACTTTTTCTTTTGGCATCTAGAGAAACCTCTGCTCTCAGAGCATACAATGGTGTTTTTTTTGTTCCAAAAGATGATTTTTGGAGGAGAAAATTAGGTTTGAAAATGGTGGGATTTTATGCGATTACCGGAGTTTGTAGTGTGCATGGAGATGTGTGTGCACCCTTTTGATGTTGTTTGAGGTACTCTACGATGGTCCGTGATAGGAAAGAAGATAGACTGGGGATGATCAGGACCAATAATTGAGCAATCTATTATTACAGGGGGGGACTTCTTGTTGATGTGGAACTGTACTTGGACGAAACTTGTGATGCGCGATCACCAAACAGCGCACTAGCCGTGCTGATGTTGCTTCTTTTCAAGCTAGCTAGATCACTTCCGCAGCGTCATTGTTCACAGAAGGAGGGAATGCTGCACGTTCGATGGCATCAGAGGGAGATGTTCTCGTCGACGCTGCCTCTTCTTCCCAATCCTCAATGGCGTCGTACCTCCACCACCACATGGATCGGACGGCCTGCGCCACTTCGGTGGAATCCTTTCCTCCCGTGTCGGGGATGGCCAAATAGGCAAACAAAATTCCAGCCGTGGAAACAAAACAGTAAATTCCAAAGACTTTGGAAGGGCCCCAAGCGGAAGAAGCAGAAAGAAAGGTTCGAGTTACCATGGATGCGCACAAGTATGTCAAAATTGTGCTGGCACCTAGTGCTCGACCTCGGATTTGAGTAGGAAAGAGCTCTGACGTCAACAGCCAAGTGAGAGGCCCAAAGGACATGGAGTAGCCACAAACGACCAGCAAGACCCCGGGTAATGCCAGCTCTGGCATGGTTGTGTGTGTATCAGCCTCGTCCAAGGCCCACCCACCAAACGCCACAATCAACCCCAGCATACCAAGGGAAATGCACGAAATCCCAGTCAGAAGCAACCGCCGACGACCTACAAACTCAATCTTCCAAATAACAATGACGGTCACGACAAACTTGACGGCTCCGATAACAATAGAAGACCACAAGGGTGGGTCTGCCGTCCCCGCTGCTTCGGCAAAAATGTAAGGAGCGTAGTTGAGAACATTGGTTTGTCCACAAAATTGTTGTGTCACAGCTAGAAATGTGGCAATGTAGACTTGTCGACGATACCGAGAGAGGACCCAACGTGTGGAGACAAGAATCGATTGAACTTGGACCTTGAGTCTATGCAGGATCGATTGACTAGGATCTTGTCGAACCACAAGACCATCGGAATGCTGGTAAGAAACCACATCTGATGAAGGGAAGGAATGGTAGGTTCCCCCTTCTGTCGAATCTCCCACTGCCTTGGCTTCCATCTGGTTGTTGGATTCCTCCTCTGACAACGAATCCGTCGGCTGTTTTCTTGAACCTACTTGAGCCAACCAAACAGGACTCTCGGGCATTTGCGACATTCCCAACCCCTGTATCAATGCCAAGAATCCAGCCCATCCAAAAACCATTCTCCACTCTTCATTGTCAGCTTTGTCATTTCCAACTCCATTTCCATACCAATATCCGGCAATATAGGCCAACAAGAAACCCAAACTAATACAGGCCTCATTGACCGACACCATGGCTCCACGCCATTGCGGTGGCGCCATTTCATGTAGATACGAAACATCGGCGACACCCGAGACCGCCACGGCAATCCCCACCACAAACCGTCCCCACAAAACATGACCATACGTTGGAGCTAGATACAACCAGAGTGCTCCCAACATGAACACAACATCCGTCCCCAAAATGGTCTTTTGTCGACCCATCCAATCGCACAGCGTACCGCCAATGGCGGCACCGAGGCCGCCTCCCAAATACAAAATAGATACCAACCACTCTTGTTGGGAATTGGTCAAATCAAATGTATTGGCAATTTGAGGTAAGGTTCCTCCAATCGCACCCATGTCATAGCCAAACAGGACACCACCCAAGGAGGCCAAGAAAGTGACTTGAATGAGAAACCATACCGAAGGTGACGGAGTTATTGTTGTATTATTTGTCGTTGTTGTGGTATTTGCTGTTGTTGTTGTTTGATCTGTCATCCTTCTCGTCGTTTTAGTATCTACTATAAAATGGCAAACGAAGAGACGTTGGATGCATCACCGTAGCATGGTCGCTGGTTTGGAGAGTGAATGGAACTTGAGGAGGAGGAGGTTCGAGGTGGCAGAAAAAAGATAACGGCTGTCCGAAGGTGTCCGTTACAGTGAATCGTTCCAAAGTACTGGAATAGTCTTCTTTTGAGTCCATTTCGGTAGAGATCTCGAGCCTTCGACGCGCACGCAGATTTGAAGTCCAAGGAATCGATCGAGCAAGGAATGACAAGGACTCGGGTTGTTGTTGTTGTGGCACAGCACAACAATATAACTCTGCAACAGCAACCAACAACTGTCAAGTGTTGTTTTTGTTGTTGGTAGAGCATAGAAAAAAAGGAGAGCAATCGGCCGCTCCCAGTACGTAGCATATACTTGTAGAAGGACAAGAAGAGTACTCGTAGTAGATCATGGGGAACATGCCAGGAGGAATGGGAGAGGGTGGACCTCCCCCAGGAGGCGACCGTGGCAAGGGCGACGATGATGGAGCCAACAAGAAGAAAAAGAAGCGATTCGAACCAAGACCTTCCAATCGCCAAGGCCGCCGACGCCGCCGCAAGGGACCTTCCGGGCTGAACAAAACTCCCACCATTGTGCCTACCAGCAAATGCAAGCTGCGCATGCTCAAGCTAGAGAGAACCAAGGATTACTTGCTCATGGAAGAAGAGTTCATTCGCAACCATGAAGTCTTCAAGCCCCACGAGGAGCGAGATCAAGAAGAGCGAGAGAAGCTAGAAGAACTCAGAGGAAGTCCTCTTGGAGTAGGAAACCTTGAGGAACTCATTGATGACAACCACGCCATTGTCAGCAGCAGTGTGGGTCCCGAGTATTATGTCAATATTCTCAGTAGTGTCAATCAGGACTTGCTTGATCCTGGCTGCTCTGTCCTCTTGCACAACAAGTCCATGAGTGTTGTGGGAATTCTGCAAGATGACACGGACCCCATGGTTTCCGTCATGAAGGTCGAGAAGGCACCTTTGGAGACCTATGCTGATATTGGAGGATTGGAAGATCAAATCCAAGAGATCAAGGAGGCTGTCGAGCTTCCCCTTGCTCACCCTGAGCTCTATGAAGATATTGGAATCAAACCTCCCAAGGGAGTTATTCTTTATGGTGAGCCTGGAACTGGAAAGACGCTTCTTGCCAAGGCTGTCGCCAACCAGACTTCTGCTACCTTCCTTCGTGTCGTTGGAAGTGAGTTGATTCAAAAGTATCTCGGAGATGGTCCAAAGCTTGTCCGAGAGCTTTTCCGTGTGGCTGATGATCTCAGTCCAACCATTGTCTTTATTGATGAAGTTGATGCTGTTGGAAGTAAACGATACGAGTCTTCCAGTGGAGGTACGCGAGAGATTCAAAGAACCATGTTGGAGTTGTTGAATCAACTGGATGGTTTCGATGAGCGAGGAGATGTCAAGGTCATTATGGCTACCAACCGTATCGAGTCCTTGGATCCTGCCCTCATCCGTCCCGGGCGTATTGACCGAAAGATTGAATTCCCTCTTCCAGACACCAAGACGAAACGACATATTTTCAACATCCACACCAACCGCATGACACTGGCAGAAGATGTCGATTTGGAAAAGTTCGTCATGGCCAAGGATGAACTAAGTGGGGCTGATATCAAGGCTGTTTGTACCGAGGCAGGTATGTTGGCCTTGCGTGAGCGACGTATGAAGGTCTGTCAGGAGGACTTTGTCAAGGCCAAGGAAAAGGCCCTTTATCGCAAAAAGGGAAACATTCCAGAAGGACTTTATCTATAAACAATCAACAGCAACAATCTCTTTTAGCATCCTTATTACAATTACAATTCTGTTGTGTTCTACTCGTAGCTCGGTAGTAGTTGTGTTGTGTTGCGAAGTTAAATGCAGTGAGTATAGTGTTACATTATACAGCCCATGTCAAGGAAGGTCGATGCCCCTTGCCTTTTCGATTCGAATTTCCGCTTTGTCGCTCCTGAGACTGTGATTCGATACTTCCATACCCCTCTTGACCAGCAGCCCCTCCTGCTCCTCCCAAAAACTGAAACGTCTGGGGAATACTCATGGTCCGATTCCTCGTTCGCGGCGCATGCTTGGCGACCCAATCCAACAATTCTGCACGCTCCCGTCGCAACTCATCTTCACTCATGGTCAAATCGAATCCCAACGACGATACCTTGCGGGTACGCACAAACGGTCCAAACTGTTCAAAGTCATGCGTGCCTCGACGTACACGCATCAAGGTTCCCGCTTCGTTGGCTTGTAGCACAGCAGGACTTGTAAAGGGTTGATGCAAGATTTCGTGGGCACCCCCGTTGCCATCATGGATCATGCCATAAACAATGGTTTGGTGGGGTGAAGGAGGAATTTCGCTGAGATCCAAACTGAGGGTATCATTGTCCAGTTGGTGGTCGTCCTTGTCGTTGTAGTTCCAGATTTGGGTCCATTCGGCAAGTTTGCTGACATATAGGTAGGAAAAGACGAGATTCATGCCAGTACCAGCGACCAAACAAAAGAACCAGTAGGTGAATAGGGCTACATGAAAGGGACTCCCGGCGGGGTCACTGGAGAAGGAATCAAAACCTGCTCGGTAGGCCTGGACAGCGTTGGTGTGGGACAAGAGTGGAAAGATAATGGCCATGTGCGCGGGACTAAAGGCTTTGGTCTTGAAGGTTTCCCAGCGAGTCCATAGGCAGTGAAGGGAGGAAGCAAACCCAATCAAGGATAGAATCATCATAAAGTGTTGTACGGGGATGTAGTATTCGCGGTGCATAGCTTTCCAGTGAGCTGCAAAGGATGGATCATTGTCCAATTCAACTTCTCCCTCGGGGGTTGACTGTGCCATGATTGTCATGGCATACAGAGTGATGGAAGGGGCAGATAAACTGATGAAACAAACTGGAGCAGCCAACTTTTGATTGAAGTAGGCTCGATAGATACTGTATCACAAAAGGATGTTTGTAGGTGAGTCACTGGTTGCAATCAATCCATCACCAGCAAGTACGGGGACTACTCACGCAATGGGAAAGGTGAAGAAAAGATAGAACATACAAAGCTGTGCGTGAAAGGGAGAATATTTGTGTCAGAGTTGGTTGTGATGATGTTCTGTGACCACATAAACTATACACGTACCGACATGATCATGAGACCTGCAACGGGGAAGTACAGCCAAGTCTTGACTGCCGCATACGCAATCCCAACCGTGTTGGGGAACCATCCAGGATCTGGCCATAGTCGAAACTTGACCAAGGCAATATACAAGAACCAGAAGGACAGTAAGATATGAAAGATGGACGTCACCAAGACGACAATCTCACCAACCAGCCCCCGCCCTGCTGCAACACAAATGATTGTGATACAAACCACTCCGCAAGGGGTTGATGTCGCTGGATTGCTGAGCTCGTCGGCAACCACTCTCCATGCGAGGATGCACTTTCCAAGAAAAAGTAAACAGCAAAGAAATCCCACACTGTGGCAAATGTAGTGAAAGGTAACGACACCTCGGTAGACCGGGTTGGACTGATCGCACTCGAAGCAACCAGGAAACTCTGGAAATGTACATTGTGGGGAGTTGAAGCGGACGGTTGTACAGCTGTCAATATTCTCCTCTATCGATGGAAGATTTTAGAAAGAAATGAGATACTTGTCACAATTTCCATTGAATGTCTCTTTCGTCCGAGTTGTACGTACCCATGAATTTGAACCAAATAACACCTTGTGTCACCCAACTCAGGCCAACAGCACCAATGGTCAGTGGCATGTTGGAAATAAAAACTTCAGCCGTGACAAGGAACCTCCAAATATAGTCCCAAACGCAGCTGAACAATTCTTGACCCATCTTTCGAACGGGGTGCAACAAGTCATACTGTCTGTCTTGATGGTCGACAAAATCTTGACGCCATTGATTCATCAAGGCTTGCCGTTCTTCTTCCATTTCAACAATGTACTTTCGAATAAACTTTCTCTCCAACTTGGTTTGCTCCAACCTTTCTCGGGCCAGCTGTTTGTCAACCTTTGCAAGCAGATTGGAACTTCCTCCATACGGAGTACTACCCGAATAGTTGGTCTGTGTCGTTGCAAGGCTCCAGTTGTCGTCGGCGGTATATCCCGTCACCTTGGAATCTGAAAATGTCGATTGGGAACCCACAGAGTTTTCGGTACTATTCGTTCTTTCTCGAGCCAACTTTTTACGTTCCTTCTCCAAAAGCTTTTTCCATAGGCGTTCTTCGAACGATTGTTGGGAGGATTCATCCGAACGACCGACGCTCGTCGACGACCCTGTCATATTGCTAGAGACTGTTCCATAAGAGGCTGACCTGCGATGTGACTGAGATTTGGATTTGGTGCTGTCACTCCAACTGTCATCTCCGATGGGTTTCAACGCTCCTCTTCCAGCGGCGACGCCAAAAGGTGAAGAAAGGGGTGGCCTGTCAGATCTGCCAACGAAAAAACAAATGTGAGTGTTTTTGAACAATTGTCAAGTTTTCTGAGATCTCTTTTGTGGCATACCTTAGGGGAGGCCGCCCGTAAGGCTCCAGCATGGGAGATGCTGGGGGCTTTCCAGAAGCCTGGGTGGACTGAAGGAACTTTTGGTTGTTTTGATGGAATTCCTGTTGGATATCTTGAATGGATTCTTCTCGAACATCCGAAAATGGAGACATAGAATCGAATACTTTTTTCGTGAATCGAACACCATCACCCCAGCTGAGTGGCTTGGTATTGGCAGCCCGATGGGTTGTGGCGATGTTGTTGCTACCGTCGTGGTTCATGATGCTGAATCCAAGGCACCAAAGAGAGTGAAGGTATCGATGAAAGTGTCTCTTTCGGTCAAGTGATGCGAGGTTGACACTACTCTGTCAAAATCCTCAGGAACTTAGTCCTCGTCGATGGATCAAGGAAAGGAACTATTCGCCGTTCCAGAAGGTGGGGTATGAACAAGAAGCGTCGTTGCTCGTAGCCATGAGTAGGATGACGTGAAAATACAAACAGCTCGCAAAAAGTGGGCTCCTCCGGAGTTTGGTGGGAGGAGGCTGGACCAACAATTTGTCCCAGGGTTTGTCGCAGGCATTAAATGTTTCTGTACGCCTGCTGCCACAAAGATGTAGACTCCACCTCTCCGAATCTATGAGATACTGTATGTACTACCTAATGCCCTAAATGGAGCAAATTCATACGCTCATACTTAGCGAATCCGGTGTGTGTGAGTGAAAGACCGCATGACATTCAGCACATCGCACACTCGAACTGGGCTGTATCCTTGGTGTTGACCAACCGTTGCCTTTACAACTTGGACACCCAACCATGGCCTCACGTTGGTTCAGATCGCTTCTGCTCTTGCTTTGCGCCTTGTGCGCTCGTTCCTTCGACACTGCTTACACATTGACTACCGATGGTCCCCAATCCTTGGTTGAAGGAGAAAGGATTTTTGAGGAAGGCGACTACGAACGTGCTGCAATTTACTTTTGGAGAGCAGTATTGTTTCAAGAGCAAAACAAAGACAAGTACACAGTTGAGGATGCATACGGAAAGTTCATGCAATGTTTTGCCATTCAAGATCGAATTGCCGATGGATTTGTGTTCATTGCTAGGGAATCCTTGCAACGTGGACAAAAGCCAATGGCATTGCAGTATGTCCAACAGGCACTTCAAATGGATCCCATGCATGAAGAAGCTCAGTCGATCCTTGCTAAGATTGAGGGTCGTGAAGACCCTTTTCCCAAGCGCACCACTCCAAAATCCGACAACAAGTTCCAACCCCGCTTTGGAACTCCCGAGGCTGAAAACCCCCTAGAAGGCAAATCGGCCACGGACTTGTACGAGTATGGATCTACCATGTTTTCTCGAAAGAATTACGAATATTGTGCGGATGCCTTTGAACTCAGTTGCTTGCGATCCGAGTTTGAGTTGGGGCCTTCCTGCAGTAATGCCGTCTATTGCCGCATGTTGCTGACTGACTGGGGTTTCAATGGAACACAATTCGACAAGGACATTGAGCGTCTCGAGACATTGACTATTAAGGAAATTGCCATGAACCGCGATGGAAGTGGCGACGAAGTGTTTTGGCGTCGGGCTTGCTCTGTTCATCCTCACATGATGTTGGGATATCCCATGGATCCCAAGCTCAAGAAACTTGTTACCGAATCGGTAGCTGCATTGGATGAAATGATGGCTCGCGTGGATGGTCATGGTGGTCTTATTCCTCTCCCCGATGGCATGCCTTTTGAACACAAGTCACGACGAAATGCTTACATTGAGGAAGCCTCTGCCCCTGGCTTCAAGCTGAAGATTGGTTTTGTCAGCAGTGGGTTCAACTCGAAGGCCGTACTCATGTTGTCCCAGGATATTTTCCGCTTTTATGATCGCTCCAAAATTGAGATGCACATTTTCAGCTTGGGTCCAGAGGATAATCCCAACTTTATCAAGATTGGTATGGGAGGTGTCGACTGGCGTAAGCGTGTCGCTGGCCATGTGGACTACTTCCATGATATTGCAAACATCAAGGATAGTCATGTGGAAATGGCCAAGTACATTCACGAGCGCGGCATCCATATCCTCATTGAATGGGATGGATTTGCTCGTCAAGGTGAACGTGCTCAAGGTCTCATGGGACTCCACCCTGCTCCTATTCAAATCTTGCATCAAGAATATCTCGGAACCAGTGGCGCCAAGTATGTGGACTACCTCTTTTCGGACAAGATTGTGACTCCCCCTAATTTGGTGGATGATTTGTACACGGAAAAGATTATCTACATGCCAAACCATTTCTTCAGCAAGGGACATGCAGTTCAAAAGGAAGTCACTCCTCCCCGTCATGAATACCTACCACGAAAGGTTCCCTATGAGCTTGGCTACGGATCTCCTCAGGAAAATCGTTGTATGGCCTCTGGAATCAAGCAACCAAGCTTTGTCTTTTGCAACTTTAACAAGTTCCTAAAGAACAACCCTGAGACGGTCCGCAGTTGGATCAAGATCTTGCGTGAGGTACCTGGATCCATCCTTTGTTTGTTGGAGAATCCCGCTTCGGGCGTTCCATACTTGAAGCGCTTCATCCATGAGGCGACTGGAGAACCTACCACCTTCAAAAATCCTTTGACTGGAGAAGAGGAACCAGATTTCATTCCTGGAGATGGAGAAGATATCGTAAGCCGCATTCATTTCTTGCCCTGGGAACGCAGTCCCTTCGTGCATCAACAACGCAACCAAGATTTCTGCAATGTCATGCTTGATTCTCATCCCTACAATGGTCATACTGTCGCCCAAGATGCTCTCTACGCTGGTGTCCCTATCGTGACTCGGAGTGATGGAGATGATATGAGTTCCCGTGTCTCGACGTCTGCCAACATTGTCCTTGGGATCGAAGAGTTGAACGCCTACGGCGGATCGGCCGAATACGCCGAAATTGCGATTGACTTAGCTACCAATGCAACCAAGTTCCGCGACATTCGTGGTCGTCTTGTGGACACTGCCTTGCAACGTAATCCTATGCATCCCTATTGGGATGCTCCTCGTTATACAAAGAACTTGGAGAACGGATGGTTCCAAGCCTGGGATCGCTTCTTGTCAGGTCTACCTCCAGAGCACATCACCATTGTAGAGGATCCAGAGACTGCCCGGGGAAGCTTTAATGACATTCTGGAAAAATTCCCTTCTGATCCTGCTCCTAAGGACCATGATGAACTGTAAGAATCCAGTCTACAACACCAAAAAGAATAAGAAGATGCATGTTGTTTTGAAAAAAAATACGCTTCATAGCTGCTACCATAGCAGGTTATCGTCTGGCCTTGGTGGGTTTATATGCTTGATTCGTACATATGAATCTGAGACTATCTTCTGACAACAACAAGCTCCCGAGAAGCCGGGACCATTTGCAACAAACGACGGTTCTGCGTACTACGTACCATCGAAATGATAATCCACCCCATGACTTCTCCCAACAATTCCGTAACCTTCATATCTGGAACTAGACCTGTTTCCACACGTCATGGGAGGAGACGTCCACGTACTGTCATTTCCACCGCTGGCTTGAAAGCTCGGGCTCCTCCTTTGGAGGCTTTTTCTTCATTTTGGAGGGAGCATACGTTTCTCAACGGAGAAGAAGAACGAACTACAAGAGGCTCTGATGTTGCCAATGATGCAGTTGATTTGACTTATGATGACACGAATCAGCAAAATGCCATGGAAGTGGACTCTCCCTCGGAAGCACCCCAAGTGGAAGCAACCGCTGCACCTTCCGCTACAGCCGAAAGCACTCACATAACTCTTGCTCCTGTTGCAGAGACATCAGTTACCCTTCATGACCAGGAGAAGGCCACAACTGCATCACAAGCTTCCCATTCGTCTCCTGTGGATCTGGAAGATTCCATTCTGCAAGATGTGGAGAAATCCATTGCCATGGAAGAAGCCAAGGATTCCACGGTGCCCGAAGAGACTCCACTAGACAAGAATAAGGCTACGGCCCAAGAATCCGGCTCATCTCTCCAGGATCTGGAAGATTCCATTCTGCAAGATGTGGAGAAATCCATTGCCATGGAAGAAGCCAAGGATTCCACGGTGCCCGAAGAGACTCCACTAGACAAGAATAAGGCTACGGCCCAAGAATCCGGCTCATCTCTCCAGGATCTGGAAGATTCCATTCTGCAAGATGTGGAGAAATCCATTGCCATGGAAGAAGCCAAGGATTCCACGGTGCCCGAAGAGACTCCACTAACTGTAAACAAGGACAAGGCTAAGGCCCAAGAATCCGGCTTAACTCCTATGGATCTGGAAAAGTCCATTCTGCAAGATGTGGAGAAATCCATTGCCATGGAAGAAGCCAAGGATTGCACTGTGCACGGAGTGACTCCACTAAACCAGGACAAGGCTCCAGCTGAAGAACCCGGCTCAACTCTCATGGACATGGAAGATTCCATTCTACAAGATGTGGAGACTTCAATTGTCAGAGCAGAAGAGGAAGATGCTCTCATGACAGAGCTCGAAAAAGGATTCAATCAATGTACCCAAAGCGAAAAAGGAGGTGAGGAGAAAGAGTCACAAGGGAAGGAGGACCAGGTGTCTCAGCCTTCGGACAACCTCAACGACAAGTCTCAAACCACCTCTCAGGACTGGAAAAAGAAGCCTCCCTCTCCAGGAGAGCCTCATGAACGAACTGAAAATGGTATCATGTACAAATGGTGCCAAAATTGCTTCGGTGGTCGTGGTACGTGGCAGCATGGAGCTAGCGCTCATCTCACTGCAAATCACAAATCCCTCGGCGAACTTCTTTGGGAACGTTCAGAGCAAACTCGGCAGCCTACCGACCCAGGGAATTGGAAAAATACCCGGCCAGGCCCGGGCGATCCTCTAGAAAGGGACGACTACGGAACTGTCTACCGTTGGTGTGATTTATGTGGCTTCGGCAAAGGTTCTTGGAACTACGGTCCAAAGGCACATTTTACGGAGGAACACAAGAGGCCAAAGCAGCTTGCCAAGTACAACCGCGAATTGGCACGAAAAAAACAGGAGAACTCGATTGACCATCTACCAACAACTCTCAATTCTGCCGGTACTTCTGTGGATCCTGCACAGAAGGGACAAGTTGGAGATCCTGTATCGAAGAAGCGCCCTCATACCGAAACGAGCAGCACTCCCCCTTCCAAGCTGCCTCGACGATCCTCCAGTTCTTCCGTGCACAAAGACTCTACAAACCCAGAAAAAGCGCAGGATATTGACTCTACTACCCATAGGCCTTCCTTCACCATTCGCTTACCAAGGGTATCCACGAACCTCAATGTGACAACGGATATACTCCGCTCTGAGGTTGTGGACGAGTTCTATCGCACGAGTGCCGATGGCAAGACCTTACATACAAGCCTTTCTGTGGATACAGAAGACCCTGAATTCTTTTCCTTGACTGCCACAGCTATGGACAAGGGAACTCTGATGCGCTTCCAAAAATGTTTGGTATGTTGGGCTGAGAAGCGAAGGCGGGAATTGCTGTCTCACGGAAGTGACCAGAACGACAGCACTTCCCCTAACACTGGTTCTCCCAAGAGCGCACCGAACCCGTCCCCCCAAGTTGCTCTTCCATCGACCCACTCGGGTCAAAAACAAATCAACGTCGCAATCGCTAGCAAAGAGCAGCTACCGACGCCCTCAGCAAGGATACTCAACGCTCCTACTACTCAAGAGCTTGTGCTCCCAGGCATCGACTCCGCGACTCCTAAAGAACCCTACCCTGCTGCACCCGCCACCCTTCAAGCTGCGATGCCTCGCGGGGTCGGTATGCCAGATGTGACAAAAAACCCTGCTTCGAATTCCCCAGTGCCAGCTAAGTCGGCCGCAGCCGCATCAGCAGATAGGTCCCAAACCACGACATCTCCTCGATCGTCGTCTTCAAGCACGAAGCCTTCTAAATCTTTTTTGCTTGATCGATTGAGTCCGATGATGCACCCAGAGGTGATTTTTGATATCAAGGAGTTCCAAAAGGATTTGGTTGAAGTGTACAAGAGATTACATATCGAGTACGCAAGTTTTCAAGCTCACATCACGGTGCATCCAGAACGGGCTGAAAAGTATTTGGTCGTATTGACAGGGAACGCCCATCACTTTGTCCATTTTGAATCAATCGCATCCCGGTGGGTTTCATTCAAAGGCAAAGTACTTCAGATGAAAGGCACCATGGCTGATGAAGACAGCTATGTATTGGAAGTCGAGGTTGAAAAAACAGAATCCATTGGAGCAACCTTGACCGCCGACCCACTCTTGCTTAGGGGAACCAAGCCATTGGATGGGGTTTGGTTTGAAAAATCAGGAGGCGACGGTGCACTCTCTCGTAAGCTTGGTGTCGAAAAGGATTTGAGGGGCGTTCTGCTCTCCATTGATGGAAAAGCATGCCGTACCGCTCAGGGAGTACGAGAACAAATCTCGGATTTCAAATCAAAGGGGAGCGGGACTTTCATATTGTCTTTGTGCCTACCCAAGGATATTGACCTGTCTAGACGCTCGATGTCGGCTGTCCGCAATGTACGCCGTATGCGAAACCTTCAGGAGGCAACAACCGACACGGCGGATTCGTCCACAGCCGAGCTGGAAGCGCATAGAAAGAAGAAGAAATCAACGCCGAAGAATGATGGTTTGTCAGCAAGTGCAAGTTCAGCGCAAAATATGGCTGATACTCGAAAGAGACAAAGAGTGGAACACCAGAATGTTCCTAACAAAGAGCAAGAGGACCAGGTCGCACCCAAGTGCCGTGATCTTCCCAGTGTGGATCGAACCGTCGAAGCGGGCGCCAACCATCGTGATGCAGCACAAAGTGGATTTCAACCCAACAGAATTGATCAGGCGCAAGGCTCAACACATTCACCAAGTGTTCAAGGCCTTCAAGCTACAAAATCTACAGCTATGAATCCGTCTGTAACCCAGCCACATCATGCGCAGCAAAATGAGGGTGTATCTCCCAACAAAAAAGGCCTGCCACAGCGGCAAACTCAGTCTCGTGCCACTACCAACAATGCCGAATCATTGCATAGAGAGTTTTTGTCCAAGATCTCTAGGGATACGCGGAGTGTGGAGCTCGAGGTGTTATTTTCTCCAAACAAGCAATTGGGAGGGTCATTGCGATATCCTCATGGGATGAATATGGGTTGTCTTCATAACATGCAGAGTGAGGGCGTACTTTTCCAGGTCTTGGGATCTGACATTTGCTCCTCTTTTGTTGCCGTGTCAAGCGTCAATGGAAGGAAACCCAGTACCATTGACGAATTCAAAAAAATCAAACTCGAGGCACAAGCCGGTGGGTGGTTGACTTTGGTGCTCTTGGTTCCTGATGGTACTGACCTGTCCAAGGTTGACAGAACCAAATTGCTGAAACCACCTCGTCGGCGCGATGGTGTGCCCATTGGATCAATACCTGGTCAAGGGGCCGAAAAGATCAAACATGCGGAGGCAACAAGACCACGCAAGGATAAACCTTCTGAGTCAAATTCAACATCTATAGCGACGGCGGCGAGCACAGCTACGACACAAATTGGTGATCCTTCAAGCGCACCGAATGGGGATGGTGATAGGAAGCATGACGCAAGCATAGAAGCACGGCCAATGTTACTTTCCGAAAGTGATCGAACAACGACAACAAAACCTGTTCAGGGGTTGAACCGAGATTTCCAAACGGATACAGGGACTACTGTCATCTCGAAATCAAAACCCGGGAACTCCTTCACCGACGCAATCTCACATCGCAATGACGAAGCGATAACACTGGGTGACAACGTGCTATCTTTGGGACTCCAGGCACAAAGCACGGTCATTGGAAAGGAGACGAGAAATGACGGAGTTGCTTCGACCACAGGCTCTGCTCTCCCAGGGCCGACAGCCAACGGAGAAGATACTAGAAATGGCGGAGTTGCTTCGATCACAGGCTCTGCGCTCCCTGGATCGACGGCTTCTCAGCGAGTGACAGATAGTTCGGCTAGCAAGGCGACTATTGTTGGTCGTGACGAAGGCGACTCCGGTTTTGGCGGTATTGACGAATCGGGATCTTTCGCTGGTGCTGATGGTGAAGAAATTGCAGAGGGGGCAAACAATGATACTGCTGGGAATAAATTAACTGCAAAACAGGCAGAGGTGTCAGTAGATCCAGCTGATACAACCCAAGCAAAGCCGTCTGAATCCCAAAACAAAGACAACCATGAACACCGCGGCCCTGGGTACCCAAAGGGAGATTTCTTTAGGGTGTCCCCAGTCCGCCGCAAAGAGCGGACGACCAATCTGAAAAAAATGTCACAACCAATACAAGGAACGACATACAGTGCGTTGGCGAGAAAAAGAAGCAGCGATCGCAGTCCGAGTCTTGGTTTGCGTGGTCCCAACAGGCATATTGGAAGGAGCTTGTCGAACTCTCGGCCGTCGTACGTCGAAGCAACGTTTGACACACAGAAGGGACTTGGAGCCTACTTTGAAACAGCCAATAACACTTGCAAAATTGCCTCTATTTGGTATTCGGGGCAAGTGGCAAAACATAGTCTAATTCGAACAGGTAAGATACCGCGCTGCTTCAGTTTGAATAAATATGCAACTGCATCTTTCTCAACGGTGGCTGTCATGTATCCAGGAATGGTCGTTTCATATTGCGACAATGGAAGGGATATCCAGATTCGAAATCATGCACAACTGAAACGCCTTTATGAGGAAGGTCGAAGGGCTACAAGGAAGCTCAAACTCAAGCTTTTGCCTCTATCCACTGACCAGGAGGATTCCATACCTTTTGATTCTTCTGTGCATGACAAGGACTGGACGTTTGACGGGAAGTGGAAAGGTGTCAACAGCGATGGTTGGGACGGAGGTACTGATATGGAACAAAGAATGGAATCCCCTGTCTATCATAAGAGTCCGATCACAGAAGAGGAGGCACCGCCTGAAGATGAGGAAGAGGAAGATGAATATGTTCCTCCTGACCCCATTGAAATCAATTCCTCGGAATCTGATAGTACATCTGAGGCAGGGGATACCGATATCGAAGACGATGCAATTCTAGTATCATCTCATTTAGAGCGATTGCGACATGCGGTGCAAGAGGAAAGTTGTGCCAAAGTTATTGAAGCACTGGAGGACAACGCGTTATCTGACAAGGACGTCGTTGAGCATGGGCTGAAAAAAATCTATGAAGAGTTGAAAGAGCGCCTGACTAGCAAAATCCTGGACCAAAAGAAAAATGCGGGAGATAGTGTTCTGGAAAATGAGATACACGAATTGCAGGGGAAAAAGAAAGTACTGAACATATTCATCAACTCTGAATATTGCCTGGAGAAGGCGTTTGGTTTGGAAGACTGGGCTTGGTTTGAAATCCGAGTCAAACGAGCTGCAGTTGATTTCTTGGGAAATGACTATGAACAAGTGGACACTGAGGGCAAGGTTCGAATTCGAGTTGAGGACCGCCAAACACCTCTGGTAAGTGGGTGGATAACCTTGGTTTCAACGAATAGTGCCGCGTGATTTTCTCATTATTTCGTCGCAGGGCTCCATTCCCAATTTCTTTAGCCCAGCAGAGATAGATTTCGATCAACGTGGAGACGTCCAAAGCGTCAAAACTACCAACAACACTCGATTGGCCATGAAGAAACAATATCTGGAAGTAGAGTTTTACGAAGCGAAAAACCACGACGTCCAATTGTGCCTCTTCGGAACCCCAATGAACCGAGTTAGTGAGCTTTGTCCAAGATGTAATGAGCCGGCATTATTGGATATACCACACATACAGTCCGACCCTCGAGTAGTGAGTTGTGAGGTTGTCGTGGAAGTCAGCAGGACCCATGCTGATGGGAAATACATACTGGAAAAAACGAAGGAAAGTGCAAAGTCTATTGCGGATCAGCTGGATCACATTGTACGTTTCAACAGTGAACATTCTTCGAACTGCAAAATTAACCCCAACGTGAAAGGGAGAGGCGGTGTCACGTTGTTGCACGCGGCTGTTCATCTGCGACGAGTGGACCTTGTCACGCGACTCCTGACAATGGGGGCAGACCCTAAAAGCCAAAGCAGAAGAAAGGGAACCCCGCTCAAAATGACCGTAGAATCAATTCAGAAACTTAAGAAGAAGATTGAGCAGCTCGAAAAGTCCAAAGCCCCCCCTGCCGCGATTGCTATGAAACAATCATTGCTCAAAGATTTTGAAGATATCTTTAATGCTTTGCTGAAGTATTGAGCTGAAGAAGCATTTTTTCGTTGCTCTCAGGGTGCCTCGGAGGTGGAATATCCCGGTTGCACTACTTCTGGAGCCAATCGAAGCAGCTCATATGTCGTGGTAAGATGCCACAAACTTTCGTGAGCGATCTCGGCGCTTTGTAAACTGGGAACCAAATGGCAGAGAGGATCAGGAACACGCAGAGCTTCGGGCCATGCACAAACAAGGTCATCCAACGCCTCATGTTGCCATGTCAACGATCCATCTACAATGACTTCTTGCAAGGGCAAGCGTCCGTTGGGAAATGGCACAGAAGCCGCCTCCGGATATTCCTCCAGTAGCTGTCGAATGATGAAATTGGTATACCAAGGAGACAGTTTTTTGGCACTTGCAATCGCGTGATGGAGTGGCCAAAGTCCTACATCATCGGATTGTTCTATCTGGGTATCGTATGTTTGTAATACCCAAACGGCATATTGTCGGGGGCAGGGAATGGTACATACGGCCGTGACCATCGGAAACGCATCTTGCTCGGAATTCAAATCTACGCTACCCCAGAAAGCAGCTCGCAGGAGAAGTTCCATCTTACTGTAATCGTTGGCAGTAGGTTCTCCATCTTTAGTAATGGCATTCCACAAGATTGTGGGAGGGTTGTCGACGGCATAGGGGTTGGCTCTCGCTCCAGGTGCTGGAGACGGGAGAGCCAGCGAAGGACGTACTTGGAGCATGGCTCGAAGCACCGGTTCATCTGCATTATTTTCACAGGATAATATAAAGGGGGTCTTTGCTTTGTAATTGTTTTGTAGAGGAATATCAATGGCATCCGGATAGGCTCGCACTAGCAACAACACCAATTCTTGTATGGGCAACCCTGACCTCCAGAGTAGCTTTCGATCACAAGCCAAATGAAGGGGTGTCCAACCCGATGCATTGGGGAAACCAACCATGGATGGATCCACCTTGACAATGGCCGCGACAGCCTGAAGGAGAGGTTCTCCAACGTGAAGACTGGAACATAGAACATGAAGAGCGTTGCACCCATAGCGATCTGCCCAATAAATGTCGCTGGGATTGGCTTCCACACTGCTAGGAATGTCAGCATATAGACGTTCTGATGCTAACCGGTAGATTCTAGGTAATGGGTAAGGTTGTTTGGAATCCTTTCCTCCTCCTCCTCCATGGCGTCGTTGTTGGGTGGTGTAGTTCATGACACTCAAATAAATACATGTTGTTGTTGTGATCCTTGCACGGCGAATGTATTCCACAGTAGTGACGTCACGTTACAGATCCAGTAAGTCACGAGTGGGAACCACCGACACCATGATCCATGATACCATGATTGATAGCACCGCGCTGGTTATCATCAAACATTCACAATCAATCCACCACCACCATGATGAAACTCAACGTTTGTTTCGTCTGGATTTGGGTACTGCTCACCCACAGGTTTGACTGCATTGCCGCAGATTCGTCGCAAGCAGAAGAAGTTCAAACTTGTTCCTGGGACGATGAACAATGCCGAGACGCTGCCATCAAGGATCCCAATTTGGTCCCCATTGAAGTTGGTTTTGACGATGGTACCGTCACGGAAGAAGTCTACGTCACCCCTGATGTTGCCACATTCTACAATGAGACCCCTGGATCCATGAAGCCAAAGGAAACTAGCTTTCGAGGACAGTTTGCAAAATTCATCAACATGAGCCCAAATCCTATCCGAGTCTTTTGGAAGGGCCCCAAGGGCGAGCGATACTACATTGCCGACATTGCTCCATTTGGGGCAGCCGGTACAGCGACACACCCTTCCCATAACTTTGAAGTCACACCCAAGGATGATGATACCAAAATCTTGACGAATTTCCGCATCGTTCGAACCAACTCCTTGTACAAATATGATCCATTGGGTTCTTTGGAGGAAGCTACCAAATCTCTTTCACCCAGTGAATTGGAATTGTACAAATTGCAACATCGCAGTTTGGCCTATAGTAAAGTCTATGAACGAAAGACTGGTCGTCAATGGATCGCTCTGTATGGACGCAAGCACAAACCACGATTCCCCATGTGGGCGGCTGATTTCTTCAACCAAACCCACACGGTTGTCACCAAGGAGACACATTTCTTGGAACAACCACCTGCCAAGCTGACAGAACAACGAGTCTCCATGGCATCGCCGAATGAAAGGGACAGAAAGCTTAGAGAAGATTTGCAGCCCTACCGCGATCCTTCCCAGACCATGACAATGAATTTGACTGTTCTTTCGGTATCCCCCCGCGTCTTTGAGATCAAGAATTTCTTGTCCAACGAAGAAGTCCTTCACGTTCTAGAAATCGCCACTGGAGCCAAACTGGCTCGTTCCACCACGCAAGCAGGAAATGCTGCACAAGCGACCACCAACGATGCGACCCGTACCTCTCGAAATTCTTGGATTCCTCGCAATCGCAGCCCCATTGTCGACGCCATTTACCGGCGAGCGGCGGATTTGACTCAAATCGACGAAGCTTGTTTTCGCAATCGAGTAACTCCGGAAGAAATAAATTTGGTACCCAATTCGACAGTGTCCGTTGCAGAGCGCCTTCAGTTGGTCCACTACGATGTTGGGCAACAATACACGCCACATCATGTACGTACTGGTAGTTCATGTTGTAGCCTGATCCGTCCATCTCATCCTCATTACTTCATACTGTTTCTTTTCGCAGGACTTTGCTACACCAGGTTTGGACGATGGACAGCCCTCTCGGTTTGCCACGCTGTTGCTCTACCTGAATGAAGGAATGGAAGGCGGGGCAACCTCCTTTCCTCGATGGCTGAATGGAAAGACCAATGAAGTCCTTGCTGTGGCTCCCGAAGTAGGCAAGGCTGTTTTGTTCTATAGCGTATTGCCAGATGGTAACTACGACGAACGAAGTCAACATGCAGCAATGCCTGTCCTGAAAGGTGAAAAGTGGTTGACGAATCTATGGATCTGGGTAGGTCGATTTTGTGTTGGTTGACGTGTTTTGATGTGTCGCAACGACCCTCTAACCAATGCCTTTTGCAGGATCCACGCATTGGATAGAAACCATGTCTCCGGTAGTCTTCATTATATTACAGTATTAACCTAGTAGAAACCTGTCTTGTTTGTTTCTCCTTTTGAGGCTTTGATCGACCTTGGCATCGGGGATGACTACGTATTACAGGAACGGGCTTATCAACATCAACAGCATTGCATTCAATTCCACACTTCACTTTCTACGCTGCTTCTTCGATTCTCGAAAGCAACCAAGCGCCTCCAGGCGTTGCGTTTGGTCTTCTGTCAGCACCGTTTTCCCTTTGAGAGTACCCTTGTGAATGCCTCTCATTCTTTCTACCCATCGGCTCAAAGTCGCCATCTCTGGATCGCCTTCGTTGGAACGCCGAGGAACCTGGCAGTGACCATGTTCTCTCGAGAAAGCCTCCAACTGCCTGTACTTTTGTTCCCATAGTTCCTGGAACCTTTCCTCTGCCGACCAAACAAAACCAAGAGCATCCAAGAGCTTCACCTGTTCTTGGGTAAGTATCTTTTGTCTCCCAATTTGTTTCCTCCTTCGTTGGCGCTGAATGTCCACCCAACTACCAAGTTTTCCTGCGCTTTGCGGAACCAGGCAGTCGCCATTGGCCTCCTTGTATTCCTTCAACTTTTCATACATAGTCTCCCAGGATTCAATGTTTTCGTCAGCTTTCCAGACAAACTCAATCGCATCCAGACGTTCTATTTGCTCAGTTGTGAGCTGTCGGTTCGATCCACATTTCTTGTGCTTGCATCGTCGCTGTACCCCGGCCCATTTGCCAAGTTTCCCTGATCTTATCGGTATACGGCTGTGCCCATGCTCCTCGTAGTAGTCCACGAGTTGCAAATACATTTCATCCCACTTCCCATCATGGTCTTGGGCATCCCAGTTGAAACCAAGATTGTCCAATTTCACAATTTGGTCTTTTGTCAGTGGCTTCCAACCTGGTCTTGTTTTTCGTCTGTTCATTCGTTGGCGACATACCCAACCTCCGAGAAATCCACCATGAGTTCCAACATTGCAATGACCATGCTCAGCATGATATTCTTGAAGCTTCTGAAAACTCTCTTCCCAAGTGTAGTTGGTCATACCCAAATCCCACTCAAAGTCGATCCCATCCAACATCTCAATCTGGGTTTCAGATAAGTCTCCCTTCCGTCTCCGCTGTCGTTGAATCGACACCCAGTTCCCAAGTTTTCCTTCGGTAACTTTCACCAAACAGTTTCCATGTTTCTTGTAATGTTCTTCCAATTCGTTGTACATTTCATCCCACCATTGAAATCCAGACTGCTGCTTTTGTCTCCATTGAAACCCAATTCCTTCCAGTTTGAGAATTTGATCGTCCGAAAGAGGACCAGCGTTTGACTTAGTTCCTTCTTTGCGCATTCGTTGAGTGCTAACCCATCTTCCGAGCTTGGTCGTCAGTGTGGGAACATTGCAATTGCCATGTTTTTCCTTGTACTTCAAAAGGTTTTGGAACATGTCATCCCAAGATTCTGCAGGCCCCTCCCATTCGACTAGTTTCCATTCAAACCCGATCGAGTTCATTGCTTGAATTTGTTTGTCATCAAGTTCTCCACGTCCATATCTAGCTCGTTGTGTACTCACCCACCTTCCAAGCTTGTTTTCATGTGTTTTGGGTGCACAATTCCCATGTTCTTTCATGTAGTCCTCGAGCTCCATGAACATTTCCTCCCAAGTTTGCTTCACAATTCGCCTTTTGGCTCGCACATTGCCCGTGGCGT
Organism: Nitzschia putrida; assembly: GCA_016586335.1. NCBI lineage: Eukaryota > Bacillariophyta > Bacillariophyceae > Bacillariales > Bacillariaceae > Nitzschia > Nitzschia putrida. The sequence continues at coordinate 85,515 of BLYE01000046.1, read as the reverse complement.
CGATGCCATTCTCCACTCTTGCCACTTTTTGAGTAAGCCTAGATCGGACCATGATGTTATCTCCTGCAGTTGGATTGGTCTAACGGTAGTTTGGCAACACCAGCCAGAAGGGGTCACTGTTGAACGAAGGCAGGGACCAGGGAGTCATGAATGGCAGGCATCGCTTCATGCTTTAGTCGCGAGTCAATGGTATTCGTGACTGACAGCTCCAGACTGTGAAATGCAGTATGCGTTGTTGTCACGTGCTATCTCTATAGGAAAAATACGGGGGAAAGAAAGAATATAAGTTGGTGGTTATTTACTAGCTAGAACCCATCACTGGGTGGGTACAGCAGACAACGATGTGCTGTCAACTCTTTTCCGCGTCTTGAATTCCATAGAAACACCCAAGCGCCTCGAGTCGTTGAGTTTGGTCCTCTGATAGCGGTCTGTAGGTTCCTTTTCGCGTACCCTTGTGGATGCCTCTCATCTTTGTTACCCATTGGGCCAGAGATGATAGCTCAATATTCCCGTCGTTCCGACGTCGAGGAACTTTGCAATGCCCATGCTCGCGGGCGAAGGCTTCTAGTTGCGTGAACTTTTGTTCCCAAATCTCATCAAATCTTTCCTTCCCAGACCAAGCAAAACCGATATCATCCAGCAGCTGTACCTGTTCTTGAGTTAGTTTCTTCTGTCTCCTCACTTGTCTTTTCTTGCGCCTACGCTGACTCTCCACCCAACGTCTAAGTTTTCCCTCTGATTGTGGAACCAAACAATCCCCGTTGGCGGCCTGGTACTCCTTTAACTTTTCGTACATGGCCTGCCATGCATTGTCTACCTTCCAAACCATATCAATGGTATCAAGACGTTCAATTTGAGCACGAGTAAGTAATCCATTCCTTCTACGGTCTCGCTGCTTTTTGACCCAATTGCCGAGTTTGCCGGACCGTGTCAGCACGCGGGTGTGCCCATGTTCCTCGTAGAAATTGGCAAGTTGCAAGTACATGTCTTCCCACCTCCTGCCACCCCTCCATTGGAAACCAATACCTTCCAGTTTCGCAATCTGCGTGTGATCAAGTGGGTGCGTTGTCGACATTGATCCCACCTTTCTAGTTCGCTGTGTTTGTACCCATCTTCCTAGTTTGCTTGTCAAGGTGCGTACATTGCAATGACCATGTTTGTTCCTGTATTCAACCAATTGTTGGAACATATCATTCCAAGTCATTACAGGCCCTAACAATTCAACAGCGTCGATACGACCCCACACGAACCCGATCGAATTTAGTGATCGAATCTGAGACTTATGGAGTAAGCCTTGTCGATATAGGCTTCGCTGAGACGCTACCCACCCTCCAAGCTTGGTATCACCTGTGTTGGGTGAACAATGTCCATGGATTTCCAAGTATTCCTTTAGTTGTTGGAACATATCTTCCCAGGCCTCGCGGGGTGCTTCTAGCTCATGTGCTTTTTTAAGACGCCACACAAACCCAATCGAATTCAGCTTCATAATCTGAGAGTCACTCAGCTCGCATCTCCAATATCGGCGTCGCTGACTCCCTACCCATCTTCCAAGCTTCGTCTTTTTAGTGAATGGTGAACAATGTCCATGCTTTTCCCAGTATTCACATAAGTCTTGAAAACTCTCCTCCCAAGTCTGCTGCATGCTAGGTTGTGGTAAGTCACAGCTTTCAAGGGATTCAGAAGCAGAATCATCGTCATGATGACAACTCTGACTGTCGATATCCTGGATCTCTTGGGCATTACCAACATCATTGCCCCACTCAAACTCAATCTCATCCAACTTTTCAATCTGGGCATCAATCATCTCTCCCTTTAGACGTCGCTGGCGTTGAATGGCCACCCAATAACCAAGATTGCCGTCCGATGCTCGAACCAAACAATTGCCGAACGTCTTGTAGTGGTCATGTAGAGCACTGTACATTTCCTCCCACTCTTGGGACTCGTCGCAATGGTCATGGTCATGTTCACCTTGACATTCCTTGAGGCTCTCAATATCATGATCAATAGAAATGTCATTGTTGGATTCAATATCTCGCCCAGACTCAATCTCAGAATCTGACGTTTCAAGCGCTTCGAACAGGTCTCTCCTTTGTGGTTCCTGATGATCTTCACCACTCCAAGCCATGGCAACTGCATCTTGCTCAGGTGTTGATGGACAATTTCCTTCATTGTCTTCGCAACCACTCATCAAGTCCCATTCAAAGTCAACCTCATCCAATTGATCAATCATTTCCTGTGACAAGTGCCCCTTTCGGCGACTTTGCCTTTGTTCCTCTGCCCATCTCCGAAGCTTTATATTGGATCTGTCAACCGAAGAACTACCGTAGGTATCGTAGTAGTCACGCAGAGCACTGTACAACACCTCCCATTCTGACAGTTGATACCATTGAAAACCGATGTCATCAAGTTTTTGGATCCTTTCCTGATTGAGAGGACGAGACATATTTTTTCGTTTTCTTTTTCGTTTTCGCCCACCTTTGATGAGCCTGCGCTGTTCGATGACCCATTTTCCAAGTTTGGAATTGACTTGACGAACATCGCAATCACCATATTTTTTCTTGTACTCCACCAGGTTTTGGAACATGGCATCCCAGGGGTCAGGCGGCTCTGTCATATTCTTGTACGTCCAATCGAACCCGATTGAGTTTAGTCTTTGAATCTGAGAAATGTCAAGCTCACCTCGATGACATCTAGCTCGCTGCCTCAGCACCCACCATCCAAGGTTGGTTTTACGAGAATCAGGCGAGCAATGTCCATGCTTCTTCTTGTAGCTTACGAGGCACTGAAAGTGTTTCTCCCAACTTTCTTTTTGTCCTTGTCGTTGTGGCTTTGATTTGTCACTCCCTTTTTTGTGCTTTACATGAGTGGTTGCTTTCACTGCTGGTTGCAATCGTTTGTGGTGTCGAGATTGGACCATAGTAGTTCTTGTAACAGTACACTTACTAGTCTAAAGAGACAAAATAAGAAAAGAAAGTTTCCACATTCGTGCCATTGTGGTTTGTGGTTTTGTCGTTTGTCGGCTTTTCGCCTAGGAAACGACTGGTCCAGGGTCGTCCGATGTTTTAGTCACGAACTACTTTAAATCGGGAATCGTTGGTCGTACTATTCCAGCTCACGCTTTTTCCCGCATTCGCCATGCGGTCATTCTGTGATGTGCAACGTCATCGCGCATTTGCCCTCTTGGCTACCGCTCATTCGGAGAACCACGAAGAAGTCGGAGAAACTCGAATGAAATGCTGGCATCAAGATACTGTTCGGCCATATAATCTTTTGGACATCCCATCCGCCAAACCTTTCATCCAGTGAACATCATCATCTGTCCATCATGTCTGCTTCCTTTACCCCTGCTGTCTACCCTGGCTTTGTGGAAGCCATTGGTAACACTCCTTTGATTTTGCTTAAGGGCGCTTCGGCTCGCACTGGCTGCAAGATCTACGGCAAGGCCGAGTTTTTGAACCCTGGAGGTTCCGTCAAGGATCGGGCTGCTCGAGCTTTGATTGAAGGATTGGAACGACGTGGTGAGTTGAAGCCTGGTGGTACCATTGTCGAGGGAACCGCTGGTAACACCGGGATTGGTTTGACCTATGTTGCCTCTGCCAAGGGATACAAGTCTGTGATTGTCATCCCTCGCACCCAAACGCAAGAAAAGAAGGACACCTTGCGTCAAGCTGGCGCCACCTTGATCGAAGTGGACGCCAAGCCTTACCGTCACCCCAACAACTACATCAAGCTATCTGGACGTATTGCGGCTTCTTTGCCTGGAGCTGTCTGGGCCAACCAGTTCGATAACACCGACAACCGCGAGGCTCACGTCGCCACGACCGCTCCCGAGATTTACAAGCAACTCGACGGAAAAATTGATGCCTTTTCGTGTGCCGTTGGAACCGGTGGAACCTTGGCTGGATGCAGCTTGTGGTTCAAGGCCAATGCTCCCAACGTAAAGATTGGTCTTACCGATCCTCGTGGAGCTGCCTTGCACCGCTACTACAAGGATGGAGAATTGAAGTCCGAGGGAGGATCCATGACGGAAGGAATCGGTCAAGGTCGTATTACTGCCAACTTGGAAGGTTTCACCCCTGACTACAACTTTGAGATTGATGACGAGGCTGCCCTCAAGGCTTGCTACGAACTCGTCTCCACCGAAGGTTTGTCGGTCGGTCTATCCAGTGGTATCAACGTGGCTGGAGCTGAGCGTTTGGCCCAAGAGCTTGGACCTGGACACACCTTGGTCACTGTCTTGTGTGACTCGGCTTCCCGTTATGCCGGCAAGATGTTCAACCGCGAATTTTTGCGCGAGAAGGGCTTGCCTGAGCCAGAATGGTTGACCATGGAGTTGCCCGAAGATGTGCAAGCCGCATTGACCGAAGCTACTGCCAAGGATGAGTAAATCATCTATGCATGCATGCATGCATTCCCAAATTGTTAGAAAATGGTGTGATTGATAGTATGATGATGCAGAGATGCACGCTTGTTGTTGTCCTTAAACTCTTGTTCCTGTAAAGGTTAGATTTTGAGTTATACATCCCCCCTGTACGATAGTGTGGATAGCGCTACTCATACCCCAAAATCAGACGTGCAACGACTCGGGCTACCGGATGAAGCAGCAAATAGTAGTACAACGAATCTACTAACTACTAGTATGAGTTTGAGTGGCAGTACGAGTATAGTGCAAAATCCATGCAGTACGCCAAGAAAATAAATTTTTGTGGGTGTTTTTGTTTATGGGCCGTACGTATCTAACCATTGTTTGTTGTTACCGTTGTTGTTGTAGGACCCGATCCACGCATAAAAAATGGAGGAATGGGTGGTACAAGCACCGGAACCAGCTTCTAGAGTAATAGTGTATAGTGGCACTAACCCAAGTAGCAAATAATGCTGGTCCCACTTACAAAATGTAACGCGAAATGTCTTGCTTTGTTGTGACATCTTTCAGGCGTTCTTGCACCAGAGCCTTGTTCACGGAAACCTTCTGCATTTACCAGAACGAATAGGAGATATCAAGTTAGACACCAAGTAGTATCGTTCCAACTAAACCCACTGTGCAGCAAGTACTTACCGATCCAGGTTCCATTTCTGCCGAATCAAAACTGATGGTTTCCATGATACGCTCCAAAACAGTATGAAGTCGTCGAGCACCAATGTTTTCTACGGTTTTGTTGAGTAGGGCGGCCATGCGAGCAATTTCCCGGATAGCATCGTCCTCAAAGGAGAGTTCTACCCCCTCTGCTTTGATGAGTTCAATTTGTTGGCGCAAGAGCTGCAGTACAAAAAGAAATAGTTGAATCAGACAACAACACTTTCCAACGCATCTCTTTCCAAAGGATTCTCTGTACTTACATTGGCCACGGGCTCTGTCAAAATCCTGTACAAATCATCCTCCGTGAGACCGGCAAGCTCGACGCGAATGGGAAGACGACCTTGCAACTCAGGAAGCATGTCGCTAACCTTGACAGCATGGAAGGCTCCACTGGCAATAAACAAGATAAAGTCGGTATTGACATTTCCATGCTTGGTGTTGATCGTTGTTCCTTCCACCAAGGGCAACAAATCTCTCTGGACTCCCTCAGCACTGGCATCGGCGGACCGCGACGAGAACCCCTCCCTAGGAGAACAGATTTTGTCAATCTCATCGATAAAGACAATTCCACTTTCCTCCACAGCAGTGATGGCAGCTTTTTTGATATCGACATTCTCCAACAAACGATCCATTTCAATTTCCAAAATGATACTCTTGGCTTCAGAAATGGGCATTTTCTTGCGCTCACTCTGAGGCTTCTTTCCGTTGGAGGCCAAGCGCTGGATGTAATCACTCATAGCCACAACTTGCGGATTGGTGCCCTCCATATCGGCCTGAGGAGGTTTATGTGGAACATCGACATCAATTTCTTGGTCATCCAACAACCCCTGCCTCAACATATCCCGGAAAGATTCCCGACCCCTGGAGGCAGCTTCGGACGAAGGACCAGCGAGGACATCTAGAATTTTCTCTTCTGCCAGAGCCTTGGCTTGCTCCTGGAAGGACTCTGTGTACTTTTTCTTGGCCAGTTGCATAGCCACATCCATCAAGTCACGAATGATCTGGTCCACATCTCTGCCATGGTATCCCACCTCGGTAAACTTGGTCGCCTCCACCTTTAGGAAGGGAGCATCATTGATCATGGCCATGCGTCTAGCCACTTCTGTCTTTCCGCATCCTATCAAACCACAAAAAAGGTGAGGTTAGTATAATAATATTGATGTAATCCCGGATCCATCCATGACAGCATGACACCATGACCCTTTCTTCTCCACAAACTCTACAGTAGTATCATCATCATCACTCATCATCACGTACCCGTAGGTCCAACCAACAAAACATTACGAGGAGTGACCTCCTTTCGAAGTTCCTCTGGCAGCTGTCGACGACGCCATCGGTTTCGCATGGCAATCGCGACAGCCTTTTTGGCATCCTGTTGACCGACAATGTGATTATTCAAGGAATTCACAATCTCGGAAGGCTTGAGGTTGGCCTCCAACTCTGCAGGATTGGGGAGGGGTTTTGGTTTGGGAGGAGGAGCAGCAGCAGTAGCTTGCACTGTTTCCGTAGGTGTTGGTGGAGGAGGCGTGGGAGGTGGAACATCGTCGGTAGGAACCGAAGCCAACCAGCGCGTGGAGTGGGAAAGCGGTGCAGCAGCATTCTTCCATCCCTTCCAGGCAGATCTTCCTGCCACCAGGCAACTTTTTCGAACTGTACTACTAGTGGCGAGCATCATCATCATCGTCATGTAACAAAAACAGAAACTACACAAGAGGAATTGTGGTTCCAATCAATCAATACAAATGACTTGTTGGCAATAGTACCTCCTACAGTGGTAGAAATCCCAACCTTTTTCAGGGAGATGGGGAAAAGCGCGAGGCAGTAGCGTCGTACCGTACGTGTGTGCTTCGGGAGGCTTCGAAAACTCCCCTCATATCCTTCTGCCAATCACGAGCTTTGTTCCGGTATCACGAGGTCTGCCATGACAAGGACGGACCGACAGACCAAAGGCTCTACTCCAGCTCTACCACAATCATCAAGAGTATTTCATCAACAAACCAAATATTATAATACGACAATTATTTATACTTTACGAGCCTTATCAATTTGCGCCAACACTGCTTGTTTGGTCACTTGCCCTTCATTTCGAATATGATGCTTCAACAAATCTCGAAGTACACGATGGCAGACTTCCTCCTCGGTAAACTTGGCCGTCGATTCTTCCGCATTGACATACACGTTCTTTTGGGATTCTCGGACACACTCAATGACCTTTTTGCGGTAGGCTTCTGGGTCGGATTCGGAAAGGGCCTTGGCGTCAGGGTTGGCCTTGGCATCGGAAAAGTTCTTGGAGTAAAAAATCTTTTTCAAAAAGGTCAGGACCGTAACCAAATAGTGGCGGGAAGGGTCCCAAGAAGGATAGGCTGTAGGAATATCCAAGACACCCGTCTTTTCTTCCACATAGGGATTGTAGACATAACTAGAAAAGGTAATTTGAGGCCACTGGTTGGTATCATTGTACTTTTGCGGAAGGACCAATTGGAACTTGAAAATACCATTGGTGTATGGGCCGCGACGCACAAAGATGAGTCCATAAAAGGATCTCAAATTGTCCATGGAAGGGATCAAATAGACACCACCGGGAGCATGCGATTTCAAATGTTTGTATTCAATAGTAACTTTGTAGTCTCGAAGAGCTTGTTCGCGTTCCTCCTGGAAAGAGTAGGAAGTGTGGTGTGAGGAACTTGAGGATGGTGACAATAATGTGGTTGTAGTACAGGTACTGGTAGATTGGGGTGATGTGCAAGGAGTCGTCGACATGATAGTAGTAGTATCAGGAGAGGAGGAAGAAGGGATGGTGGGAGCCAACAACAATGGAGTTGGAAAGAATTCCAAGTCGACAATACTCGTAGTGGGTACCCAACAATCCTTCAAACGTTGCACGAGAGAAGTTGTTGTTGGAATCGCCACCACCACTGTCGTCAATGGATGCTGCTGCTGGGCAGAGGAACCACCAGACGAGTGTACACTAGCCGAATCAAGCAACGTATTCATGGTGGTTGCATTCTTTTGCGTTTGTATTGTAACAAGAAACCAAATGAAACCAGCGGACGCCAATTGACGACGTCTCCCACTACAACTCTTTACGTTCACGACAGTCATGACATACAACAACAAGAACACTCGTGGATACTCACTTCGGAAGCAATAGGAGAAATAGGAATGCGATTTGGGGTAGCAGGGTTGGAACTACTCATGTTGATGAAGGATAAGGACGGTCACTACAACAACTACGACGAGCAACAGCAAGGTGGTGTTTGTTGTTGTCGTTGTCGTTGTCCACCGCGCAGAAAGCTGTGCCTACGAGTACCTACGTGCAGCCTACCAGGGGCGTAGACTCAGCGTACTCTCCTACCCCAAACGACGACCGTCCCACTTCCGTTAAATAGTGGTTAAGAATTGCGTCTGGCGTCTACGTATCTTGTCGCGTGGCAGCGGGTGATTCCGTTCGCTCTTTGACTCCCGTCTTCTTGGGTGGTGTGTGTCGTCGATTCAACGGCCAGCTCGTAGTGGTCCTCTTTGGAGCTCCCTCCCCTTCGCAGCATCATTCCCCTCTACTACTCGTACTGTACCTGGAACCATAACAGCACTACTACCGTGTTGTTGTCTGTGATCCACAACTCTTTGTACGTGAGATGTTGGTTTTGTTGTCGTTGCATACATACTGTAGAAGTAGTGATGAAGGAAAGTGGTGGATCCTACTGCTACTACTAGAGTCTGGATAGTCACAGATTCCAGTGCCAGCATTATTTCCTCGAGGTCGTTTCTCTTTTGGATCCCGCCAGGATCCCCTTTTTGCTGCAAGAGTCTCCTTCTCACCATCTCTTTTTGCTATTTGTAACAGCAGCATAGTACATTTTGTAGTTTGGAATGTCCGACTCTGCCGAAAAACACACAGAAATTTGGTCAACGCGATTGCAACGTGAGTTGCTGGCTTTGACCACAGACGAACCCGCAGAGGGAACTCCTTTGCCGTCCTTTGTCAAGCTTCAATCGCATCAATTGAGCATTGAACAAGGAGATTGTGTCGTTTCCTTCTTGATTGACATTGCTTCCAAACAAGAGGAAGGAGCAGAGGTTCCTGCTGAGATTGTTGTAGCTTTGGATGTCTCCTTGCAAAAGAAGCCACAGGGAGGAGTCGACCCTGTGGCTGTGGCCTATCCTTTTCTCAAGCCTGTAGCGACTCTGGTCTCGGGAGCTTCTCGCTTCCCCGAGGGATCCACCATTGCTGACGGAGATCACATGGACATTGAGTTGGATTGGACACCTAGTTTGCATCTCACGGATGCTGTAGTCAACATTGCCTTGAAGATCAAAGAGTCCATTTCCCAGGGAGAGTCCTTCCATCCTGCTCCAAAGCCAAAGCACGACAATCCTGTAGGAGATATGGTAGACCGAGCCAAGCGACTTGGAAGTACATTCTCCAAGGGAATCCGAGGTCTCGCTACTTCCACCGATGATGAAAAGAAGGGACTCCGACTTCCTGGCCGAGGTGCCCGCAAAAAGAAGGAAAAACCTACCACTCCTGCCGGTCAAGTCAGCATTGGAGACGAGATTAACATGTTGGAAGCTCCTTGGGTCGATTGTCAAGGAGTTTATTCCTGCAAGGCTATTCGTCGTCCTGCGTTTGTCGATCAGGCCATGGCAACGGCGGCCAAGAACGCACCTCCCAAGGAGGCCGCTGCTCCAGCCGCCGCTGCGGGTGACGACGGAGAGATTCCCGAGGATCTAGGAAAGTTTATGCAAGCACAAGCTGGAGGACTTACAAAGGTACGAAACCAACAACTACTACAAAACAATACATTTTGTTTGTGTATACGAATCCTTCTCACACTGTTACCCTGTTCAATAGGCTGCCACGGCTGGAATTGCGGGTGCTGGAGCCATGTTCCGAAACTTTACCCAATCTGCTCGTAGTGTGCTTGAGGAATCTTTCCTAATGATCACCGATACACACATTATTGAAATGAAGTCCAATAAGCTCAACTTGAGTACTGGAACCGTCACCTTTGCCATTCAGATTGATATGTTGGCCAAGCTCAAATTCCGCCGACAAGAGTCTATATCCTTGTTTTTCAAACCTGCCCCCGATGATCCTCTCATTTATATGTGTCCTGATAGTGGCGATTGCGTCCATCAGATCCAATCTGTCCTCAAGCGTCACGGAGTCAAGGGAAAGCACACCAATGCTGCCACCCACCGAGCCATCAGTCAAGCGTTGCATTTGGTACAAGAAATTCAAACCAAGGAGTTGGCGCTCAAGCATGACCCTAGTGTGGACCGAGTCAACGAAATTATGGATTTGTACCGCCAAGCTGCAGAGCGATTTGAAGTAGCCGGAGATGTCCGGCACGAAGAGGTGGTTACCCACATGCGAAAGTTCTTGGCTTTGCCTTTGACGACCAGTATTTTGGAGGGCACCTACAAGAAGCCTGAAGGAGACTCTCCTATTTCTACTGGAGGTGAAGGTATTGTCCTAGAGTCCGCTCCTCATTCGTTGGAGGAGGGAGAGGCCGAAGGAGAGACACCCGCCAAGCCTGCGAGCGTGGAACGATCCACCAGTGAAGACCGAGCATTCGAGGAAAATTTCGACAATATTCTGAAAGAAGCCGAGGCTGATTTGGCCAACATGAAGGCAGATGAAGATGATGCTGAACTAGAGGCCATGGCGGACGATGATACCGGATTGGGCAGTTTGGAAGATGATGCCATTGCAGACTTTGAGAATATGCTCCGAGAAGCCGACAATGAACTCGCCGAGTTGATGGCTTCATAAAAGAAGCTTGGAACTATGAATTAGGAAGAAGAGCATAGAGAGAAAAAAGACCAGAATGAGCTTTTTATTCCTTTCTTGGAGTTGTTACTAGCTCCTGGTTGGAGTCGTAAGATGATAATAACACTTCGTACACACACCACAACAGGAATAGTATGATATGCGTTCTTGACTTGTCGATACTAGTAGCTGGTAAATGCTATTTACGGGAACAAAGCAGCATTCTTTCCCACATCCAACACGACCGACACTACTAGCTACCACTGCAACAACTGCCCTCATCTCACCTGCCATCAACTTTATAGCAGTAAGCATTTCACTCTTTCTTCTTATGAATTCCATACAACTGTTAGTTTGCACGTACTCGGAGTGGAACGCTTTTCATTGGGTCACTTCTGACGTAGCTGCACGTCTCACAGTACCAGGTAGTGTGGGTGGTGTTCTTACGGCAATCCCGCACGAATTTCCGTACCAAGCCTACGTCGTCATGCTGTATGTTGTACGACGACGTCCTATTGAATTCTGACGTCGGTGGCAGAAGACGACAGGATTCGTGAACCTATCTGGCACAAAGTCTCTTTTCCATTCTTCTGGTGCGCATCATTGGGAGTAGTTAAAAAGCAACAAAAAAAGCATGTCCAGGACCACCAGCACTCTCTTTACCGAAGGAGGTCCACCTGACCCCATCAACTTTCTACGAAGCTTTCGAGGAAGTTTCCGAAAAGACAAGGAAGGCCTTCGCCGATCAGATTCGGCCGACGATGTCTCCATTGTCTCCGACCGCAAAGAGTCCATTGGCGAACTTAGCGATGTCAGTCCAATGCGGGTCCAAGACCCTCCTGCTCGGCAACGTCCAGATGAGGGAACTCCTTGGCCCTACCGGGACCATCTCTCCTTCACTCGTACTCTAATCTTTTATGGAGCAGGTTCGATTTCACCAGAACACGAACATGCCTGTAAGAACATCCAAAAGGCCAGGGACCTTCGTCAAAAGTATTTTGGAAGTGAGGCTTCTGTCGTTGCCTCGGATGAGGAACTCCAAGATACCAATCTGGTGTTTGAATTTGGCAGTGATGGAGTCGTTGAAATCTTCCATACAGAGGATGAAACCAAGTCTAATAATTTGGTGCAAGTACCCAACATTGAAGAGTTCAACAAGGATTATCATGATTTGGCCATGATGTCCAACGAGGGCTCCATGAGATCCTATTGCTTCCAACGTTTGCAACTCTTGTCGCAAGCCTATCGCATGCATATTACCATGAATGGGCCTGCCGAAGCACAAGAGCAAAGCAATTTGATGGGAACGGATTTCTATCGTGTATTCAAAATTGATAATCACATTCACGCCGCCGCTGCCCCCACGGCCAAACAGTTTGTCAACTTTGTGACACAAAAACTAGAGGAAGAGCCAGATACGGTTGTTAGTAAGGATGGAAAAACGCTTGGTCAAGTCTTTGAAGAAGCTGGAATTCAAAAGGATTCCTTGACGATTGACGCCTTCAACGTCTTGGCCGATTACTCTGTTTATCAACGATTCGACAATTTCAATGCCAAATACAGTCCCTTCCGTATGGCAGATATGCGTCGTATTTTCCTCAAGGTCAGCAATCATATGGGGGGTCGATACTTTGCTGAGCTTATGAAGAATGTCCTCAGTCGTCATGAAGAGGGCAAGGGTCACAAGTCGGGAGCTGAGATGCGTTTGAGTATCTACGGTATGGAACGTCACGAATGGAATGATTTGGCAGAATGGATGTTGAATGATTGGGAAGGAGACCATCCTGGACCTGTTTTGTCTACCAACAATCGTTGGTTGATTCAGATTCCTCGACTTTGGCGTATCTACAGTTGCAAGCCTGGGAGCCCCTGCAACCGTTCCTTTTTGGATATGCTCCAGAACATCTTTGTTCCCATGTTCGAGGCAACACTTTATCCAGAGAAACATCCCAAGGTGGCGGAGTGTTTGACCCATATTGTTGGATTTGACTCTGTCGATGACGAAGGGTCCCATGAGGTAAGACGGATGAATTGGTGACGATTCCTGTGTATAGCCATGGAAAATTCTCACGAAATTTGTTCTATTCTGTTTACTAGGAATCTGGAGCCAATCATCGACCACAAGATTGGACAAAGCCGCTCAATCCTGCCTATTGGTGGCAATTGTACTACTTGTGGGCAAACTTGGAAGTACTCAACAAGCTGCGAAAGGCTCGGGGACTTAACACTATTGCATTCCGCCCCCATGCCGGGGAGACTGGCAATCCAAACCACTTGGCATGTACCTACCTCCTTTGCGAGTCTATTAACCACGGAATCAATTTGGACATGCAAGTCAGTCTGCAATACCTCTACTATTTGGACCAGGTACGCAACCGATACAATTTTGGAGTTTCAAGTTGACTACCATCCTAACACCACACTGTCGTTGTTTTAGATTGGAATGTCGATTAGTCCCCTGTCAAATAACTTCTTGTTCCGCAGAATTGCTGAGAATCCTTTCCAGAAGTTCTTCCGCAGAGGCCTAAATGTAACCCTCTCCACTGATGATCCTTTGCTTTTCCACATGTCGGATGATGCACTTCTTGAGGAATACTCTGTTGCTAGGGCAACATTTGACCTCTCCATGACAGATTTGATGGTACGTACTACTGGTTGTTCTTTGAAAGAAGATTGACGGCGTTCAGGTAATCTTACATCATTGTGTTGCTGTTCTACTCGTTCAGGAAATTGCACGCAACTCTATTCTTCAATCTGGGTTTGAGGAGGAGTTCAAGGAAAAATATCTTGGAAAGGATTACAGGATGGGAGTTACTCACTGTGACGAGCAAATCACCCACGTACCCTTAATCCGAGCCAAGTTCCGAGCAGAGCACTTGGCCCTAGAACATATGCTTTGTCATCTGATTGCGGCTGGAAAGGGAAATGCAGTGTTGGAAGAAATGAAAATCCAGTTTGGATTGGCCCGGGACGCCCATCGCAATGTTCTATTCGAGAATTTGGAAGAAGTACCTCATTTCCCAGAACGAGGTCAACTCTAGTACACGTTTCTATCTCCACAACACTAATATAATGGTAATGAAAAAGCACGCTACTCCGAAGTTTATTCGTACTTCATAGTTCAGGTAGCAATAGAAGATTCACAAGCTAGATGAGTAATCCCGTTTCGTTGGCAACGCACCGTGCCAATGGGAAAGTTCCGGCCGATTGAGAGAAAATGTTCAAAATACCGGTCACATTCCGGGAGTCGGGAGTTGCACTGTCACGTGTGTACGCTGAATTATGTGAGATTTCATTGGGTTCGCTTTGACGGAGTTCGCGTTGTTTTAGCCCGATTCAACAAAAATGGGACCATTGGCTCTCTCACAAAACAACAACCAAGCGTCCGCCGATACAACCTTTCGACAACAACCAAGAGAAAACCAAACTTCACCATGTTTTCCAATATCAGTGATATGGCCAACAAATCCACTATCTACAAGCGACATGAGGTCCGCAGTGACTCTCACAATGGATCCGAGGCTGGAGCTCCTGTCCATCCTCCTCACCAACCCACCAGTCATTCCGTTGGCGAAACTCTATCGAATCTCACCAAATCTTCCACCATTTTCGGTGCCCACAATACTCACCACCAGGAGATGCACCACAACCCCCACGCCGGAGAACGCCACATGGCTGCTGATGTTGTCCACCATCAAGATAAAGTTTCGGAAACTCTATCTCATATGAATCAAGATTCTTCTATTTACGACCGAAATGCTCGCCGCAACGAATTCTTGCATTCGTCGTGATAATGTATTTAATTTAGTAGGAGAGCATTGTAAATAATATTGTGAACCATTGTTTACTGGTCTTATATGACGAACAACGTTTCCATTTCTGATGGTCAAGATAGTTTCAACACTCGTAGCTGGTGGCTTGGTCGAAGACATCCAAACTACTAACGTACTAACATTAGTATGTATAGATTGTGGGACCTTGTGATGGTAATATTCTTTGTACGTTGGTGTATTCAAATCCTGATCTCAGGCGCCGCCTAGCAAAATGCCGTACAATTCCTACTGGAAGAATCACACTGTCGGACTGGTGCAGTTGTTGCTGAGAATATTCTCGAGAATGCATGGCTGAATATTCTCCATATAGTGTCACAACGGTTTGACAAGCTGGAATGGCGGTTAAGTCTTGACCAAGGTACTTAGGGTGCCAAACCCCGAGATCGGGGCGCCAAGGGGTCCGACTTGCTATGTAAATTGATGTTTGAAGATGACCAAAACTCGAAATGTTTAGGTGCTCCCACGAAATTTTTGGTTTCCCGGACAGGCCTGATCCTATTCCCGCCACTATAGAACTTGCCGCCTCACAAATCAGCTAAACCTTTCTCATAGCGCCCAAATCCGTGAGCCAGGCAACTATGGCAACTGTAGAAGACGCTCACACATTGACCATGAAACTGTCACAAATCCTAGGGGAAGACGTTCTAGCGGAGCCCATTTTCGTTGTGGCAGGAGACGAAGAGCCAGTCCTTCTCAATCCGTGTCAGTGCGAAACTCGATCCGGTGTTCCTAGTTCCAATCCAGCCATGAGCGACATGGTGCACGCTGTACCTTATGATCAAATTGAGTTTACACCCGGTGCACCCGTGGACAATCTCTACGTTGGGTTTGATGATAACTCCCATATGAGCTCGATATCCTCCAATTCTTCGATAACCGAAGCACCTGAGCCAGAAGCTGCACCTCAAGAAAAGACCGACGAGTCACAAAGGTGCGAATTCAGTCTGGTCTCCGAGACAGTTCAATGTGTCGTTGGGGCATGGCACGAGATGTTGGACGAGTTTCGGGAACCTATCTACCAGCGTCACTGCAATGGTTGTAGTGAAGAAGCTGAGCCAATCTGTCCTCGACTTCCCACTGAGAAATTTGTGGATGTTTCCGATCCACAGCACCTCAACTTGATCAACATGGATATCCAATTCATGGTGTTTGAAGACAAGTCTGATGATGTGGCGGAAAAAACATTTGAAGAAGAGGAGAAACAAGAAGCTGTCGCCGATGCACCTGTGGCACCCATTGCACCTCCCACCCCTGAAGAGGAGTCACCAAAAGAAGAGGAAAAGTGCTCTTCTAGCGTCACCGAGGACAAACCCACCGAGCCTGTACTTCCATTGGAGAGTATGGAGTTGTCGTTGGAAGGGAACTTGCTGTACTATCAAATCCAAGGCATGCCTCCAATGTACCTGGGTTCGATCCCCACTCCTACCCCCAAGGCCCTTGAAAGTGAACGACCCCCCACAGTTGTGGAAAAGGACCGATTGAAATCAACTTCCCACAAGTCCAGTCGCCGACCCGTCAACCTGTTTACTGGAATCCTTCGCAGGCCTCCTCGCAAAGTATCGTCCAAACACAGTCGTTCGATGCATAGCGGCAGGACCATTGCTACGGAGCACAGTGATGTGTCCGAAGATTTGACCCGCATTTCTACAATCAAGACGAAACTACTTGTCACCAGTTCCCTCCAAGGATGAGTATGTTACATAGTTAAAGTGGTCTGTGTTTTTATAGTTGCATGGATCTATATCATTGTTGTATCTAGATAGATCACATTTTTATTTGTTGCTGGATATGAGATCGTCACGTACAGAGGCAAGACGAAAAATGTCTCATTCGTCAGTGAGTCTTGGATCATGACGCTGTAGTAACTGTTCCAGTCCGCCTGGCCGTATCTCCTCGTGAAGTTGTTGTCCCCTCCATCCGATCTCTGGCACTGCGAGAGTTTGGACTCCATCCAGTCCACCAGCCGAACAAGCCCTGAACCACCACAATCACTCTTCCCAACGAGAAACCCCTGCAATACGGAATAGGAAGTTACAGAACTCTGTTACTCTTTACGCATTGAAATTCAGGAGGAATGGCTGACTCAAAAACCCTCTTTACCTTGCTAGAATGCGCCGCTGGGTATGCCTTGTTCGAGGTAGTTGCCTTTGAAGAAATTGGCGGTCTTTTGGAAGGCAGTAAGGACACTGTCACAGACTTGAAGCGATTTGGCCGTGCTGTCAAGCTCAAGTCCTTCTCTCCCTTTGAGTCTGCTCAAATTGCTCTTGAGAATGCCAACGCTATTTCCGAGCATGCCATGTCTCCTGCTCTGCACAACTTTTTGGAGATGAACTTGCCCAAGAAGTCCAAGACTTTTTCCTTGGGTGTTGTGGAGGCTGGACTTGCCACAGCCATTTCGGATGGTCTTGGAGTCTCTTGCCGTTGCGATGACACTGTCCGAGAAGTGTTGCGTGGATGCCGCTTGCATTTGGAGACTTTTGTCAAGGGATTGGAAGGAGGTGCTGCGGAAAAGGCACAACTTGGTTTGGGTCACTCCTACTCCAGGTCCAAGATTAAGTTCAACCCAGCTCGTTCTGACAATATGATCATCCAATCCATTGCTCTCCTTGACCAAATGGACAAGGATCTCAATACATTTGCCATGCGTGTCCGAGAGTGGTACAGTTGGCACTTCCCTGAGCTTCGTGATATTGTCAAGGACAATGTCATGTTTGCTCGCGCTGCCGCCTACATCCAGGACAAGGGTACTCTCTGTGCTTCTGGAGAGAGCAGTGAACAAGAGGAGAAGATTGCCGGACTTGTTGAGATTCTTGGAGATGAGGATACCGCCAAGGCCGTCGTTGCTGCTGCCCGTACCAGTATGGGAATGGACTGTTCCGCCGTCGATATGGTCAACATTGTTAACTTCACACAACGCATGGTCAAGCTTGCTGAGTTCCGCAAGAACCTTTCTATGTACTTGACTGACAAGATGGAGATTGTTGCTCCTAACTTGAGTGCCTTGATTGGAGACACTGTTGCTGCTCGTTTGATTAGCAAGGTAAGGATTGTTCGTTGTTTGCTGTTGTAAGAGTCCATTCCGTTGGCACCAAAAATCGCTAACCATCCTTTCCCTTACATTCTTTTAGGCTGGATCATTGACCAACTTGGCCAAGTCCCCTGCTTCCACTGTCCAAATTCTTGGAGCTGAGAAGGCACTCTTCCGAGCTCTCAAGACTAAGGGAAACACCCCCAAGTACGGATTGATTTACCACTCCACTTTTATTGGTCGCGCCGACGCCAAGAACAAGGGACGGATATCTCGATACCTCGCCAACAAATGCTCAATTGCTACACGTATCGACTCCTTTTCTGACGAGCCCAGCCGCTTGTACGGAGAGAAGCTCCGTGAGCAAGTTGAAGAGCGCCTCAAGTTCTATGAGACTGGTGCTGCTCCTCGACGAAACGTTGACGTCATGGAAGAAGTTGCCCGTCAACTCAAGGTCGATGATGACGACGATGATCAAGAAATGGAGCTTGAGACTCCCAAGAAAGACAAGAAGAAAAAGGATAAGAAGCGAAAGTCCATGGAATCTGCTGCCGATGAGGATGAAGTAGAGGAAAAGAAGTCATCCAAGAAAAAGAAAAAGTCCAAGGATGAGGACGAGGAAGAACAAGAGGAGGAGAAGAAGTCTGCCAAGAAGAAGAAAAAGTCCAAGAGCGACGACGCAGCTGAAACTCCCAAGTCAGAAAAGAAGAAAAAGAAGAAGAAGTCCAAGGATTAAATGGTCGGGCCTTCCGTTGGGGGAGCAGGTTTTACTGGTAGCTTGGGTATCAATTAGTCTTTGTGAAATTCGTCGTACAATACTACTATATGTTCATACTACTTGATAGTTGCGTTGGTTGAACCAATCAACACTATCCTTCTATGGTTATTCTGGCTACCGTCACTGCCGCTGTGGCGGCACCATTGGGAGGAAGGCATCGTGCACAGGCCACAACATACCCCTTCGGATGAAAACTGATTTCATCCGCTCCTCCTCGTCGTCCAAGCCCTACTCGACCAACTTGTGCACCAGAGTCTGCCATGGCCAAATCTACTCCGTCTTCTTCACTGCTACTAGCCAAAAATCGAGAGTCATGGGAAAACGACACAGACCGAGTAAATTTCATGCATCGAGAGATGACATGTTCACAAACCATGGATTCGACATCCCAAATACCGATTACAGCATCAGAACCGCCTGTTGCCAATCGCCGACCGTCTGGAGAGAATGTCATGGAGTAGATTGGACCAGTGTGGGCAGGATACACAAATGCGCCAGGCTCCTCCTTCTCACAGTTCCAAATATTTAGATTCCCATACCCACCATTGGTAGTAGCTGCCACTAAGTGATGGCTGCTTGGAGAAAAAATGCAGGCTTCCACAACACCGGATTCAAGTTTGAACGTTTTCAAAGACTCGATATCTTTCCCTCCCTGTGCTGGAAGCTTTCGTGCGTCATGAAGGTGGATGGATCCATCTCGTCCAGCCACAACTAGCACCGAAGATCCCGTGGCAGGAGACCAAGAAATATCCGCAGCAGCAGATCCAGCTGGCAAATCCAACTGACCTATTGCTTTTCTTGCAGCCGATCGTGCATCCCATATTCTTACCGTGGAATCCGATGCCGTTGTGCACAAGAGGGAGTCTTGATGAGGATGAAAGCGTACGCGATCGACTGGGGCCGAATGACCCGCCAGTGACGAAAGTTCTCGGACATTTGTTCCATCCAAAGTGCAAATTCTGGTCGTCCTATCACTCGCAGCTACTGCTAAGTTTTGTCCTGTACTGTTCCAAGAGACACCACGCGACTGAGAGTTTCCTTTTGAACAATCCTTCCATAACACTCAATGCTACTGGAAGTGCAACTTTGCACTTTTACGTACACTCAGTCTGTGTCCTCCAAAATCATACGTGCTCACTTCTCCCAACTTTGGGATGTCTGTTGTCATCGTTGATGCAGTAGGGGCGTTGCAACTCTGCCTATGTTTGCGTGCCGATGGCGGGCAAAATGAGGTGTGGTGACGGCTGTGGTGTGAGTTGTGGTAACTTTGAATCCCATAACCCGGACACTACCACATGTTCGTGGTGCCGGTTGTTGTAGGAAGATGCGGGATGCATTGTGCATCGTCCGAATGTTGTGGTAAGTCCTAGCTAGGTAGTTCTGTAATACAGCTTCAGAATCGACTATTCCCTCAAACTCATAGTCCGCTCATAGATCACTCTTTCTCTTTTCCTAGCTAGGTAGTTTCGACTGCGTTGCGGGAACGTGAAAAGCTGAAAGCAGTTTCGGGACTTTAAAGTGGGTTTACCTATAAATCTACGTGAAGTTGTTACGGGCATTGAAATTGTCTGCAACAGCAGTTTCGGGAGTTCGTGTGGTAACTGAAACTTGCCATACCCGGATTTTCCGCGTAGGATCTACGTGACGTTGTTACTAGAATTGTCTGAGATCAGTTGCGGGACTTTGGGTGGTAACTGAAGGTGGGTCTACCTAGAAATCTACGTAAACTTGTTACCGGTAGTGAAATTGTCTGCAACAGGAGTTTCGGGAATTTGGGTGGTAACTGAAGGTGGGTCTACATATAAATCTACGTGAAGTTGTTACCGGCAGTGAAATTGTCTGGAACAGCAGTTTCGGGAGTTCGTGTGGTAACTGAAACTTGGAATACCCGGATTTTATGCGTAGGATCTACGTGACGTTGCTACTAGAATTGTCTGAAATCAGTTGCGGGACTTTGGGTGGTAACTGAAATATGGAATACCCGGATTTGCCTCGTAGGGTCTACGTGAAGTTGTTGGTACGTAGAATTGTCTGAAACAGCGGTTTCGGGACTTCGTGTAGAAAAACGACCCCTTTGACCAGCAATAGTGAGTCCAACAATCTCCAAGCCCTCTAACGCTAGATCCCATTTCCTACTGGATAGATTTCTCGTATCCTAGGGAAGTTATTGGGTGGTAATCCTCCAGCAATTGTATCATGAATGACAGAGCTGCTGGCATCAGCAAGTGTTTCGATTTCTCATTATTATCGTTAATGGTTGGGGATGTAGACAGATTTTATGGTGCCTCGTACAAAAGATCGGTTACAGGAACTCCCGCGGCAACTGTCAATGACAGAGCTGCTGGTCCCAAAGAGTGTTTCGATCTCGCTTACTTTGTGTTTGGGTGGTTCCTTTCTAACACAAAGCACTTTCTAGCATCCGATAAAACTAAACACTGAAAAACACATGGTTTCTAGTTTTTACTATCTCATAGGGCTACTCTCTAACAAGTGAAATCCCGTCCCAATAGTTTCTCCCAACCAAACAACAACCCAATTTGCTTTCTATCCCGATCGTGCCGCCAAGGAATCCTCTGGTGGACTTCCACCAGGCACCAAAATGGCAATTTGATTTCCATTCAACAAAATCTCCGTTTCCAACTTGGTTTCGATCATTTTGCTCTTATCACTTGGATCTGGAGTATATTCAATTGCGTCGTCAAGGACCAAGTTTACCTGGAATGAAAAAAAGGGATTCAAGAGAGGGAAAGTATTCGTCAGCACAATCGTAGCAATAACAAAGCACCATTGATACCCTAGCTACGTACAAAGTCATCAAAGCCTCTCAAAGTACCAACAACCTCTTTGGTACCCCGCAGAAGGATCCATATTCTGGAACCAATAGCCTTGTCAATCAACTCCAAAGGAAGAATTCGAGTCGCCATGTTCAATCTTTTGGACTTGAGTGTGAAAATTGGCGGAGGTCGTTGCATCGATGGCGGAGGCCGTGGTTGAGAGGCTATCTGTTTCCACGTGGAATGACAGAAACGACCAAACCGTGCGTCGTACAGACTGCACCCTCCCGCTAACTTGTGTCAACCGGATGACTGTGATGACAATGAAAAGTAACAGATACTGAATTCCTATACTATTCTACTTTCTTGAGTAACACCATTGGTATGGGTCTCCTATGCCGAGCACTCAATCTATCATATAGCGACCCGACGTTGACTTCCACCTAGGTGATTTCGTAGCACACCATCCATTCGGAGCCAATGTACAACAACTTTACTTGCGTGATTCACGCCCTTTTAACTTCCCGTCCAACAAAATATCTTTTTGTAAACTGTATCTCTCTCTTCTATGATTCTCTTTTACTGTGAGCCTTCTCCCGCTCCTGGAGGTGCGAAGTCACTGTACTCACTCTCAGGGGCCATGATTGGTGTTCCGAGATCCATCACCACTTGTTGAGGTTCCTCTGGTGCCGCAGGGCAAGTTGCGGAAGTACTCTTGTCAAGCTGCTGCATCCAGATACGTGTCTTGTACATACTGAACAAATCACGAACTAGTTCTCGGAAGTCCACACGCCCCTCTGCTTCAAAAAAGAAGGTCAACTTGTGGCGGTCAAATTGATACTCAGCGTCCACCACGTTCATTGGTAGGGCGCGTTGTTTCACCTTCGTGCGACAAATCCTTAACAACTCGTCTTCTTCCTCACGCTTCAACTGGAGCAACGACACTTCATCGTGGGTGGCAAGACGAATGATTCGCTTCAAGTCTGCTGCCCCGACGGGGGCAGGAGGAGGCGATGACATGCCTCCGTCACCGCGGAAGCTCGACCTTCCAGAAAATTTCTCGGATGGCGCCTTGCCAACGACAATTCCCAGGTCCTCACCCCGGTCAGCCTCCACCTTAACATAGGTACCAACCTTGAGCTCACGATTCAATCGTGGTCCCAAAACAAAAGTCCTTTGTGTGCGCTTAAACTTGACGTTATACACAACCTTTGGAGGAGCTAGAGGAGATTGCACACCGCTCATCATATGAGCATTTGCCGCTGAATACTGCGGGAGAGGCTGCTCCATGGATGGGCGTCTGTTCCGTACATGGGGGTTGGAGTGCTCCGCCAAATCCTGGTAATCTTCGGCGTCAAGCCCAAGGAGTGCGTTGGTAAAGTCTTCATCACTGTGGGAGGCCATATGCGATCCTCGTCGTACGGGGGCTCCATACATGTCATGAGAACGAACTCCCCTCTGAAATACGAGCAACAGCAAGATTAGAAAAATAAACACAGGGAACTGGCAAGACCATCAATATCCCAAACGTACCATTTGGTTACCACCACCCATGGAAGGACTTCCGTATTGGGAATGAAGTGGGCTCTGGGAGGACGAGGGCATGCGACCCTGACCAGTGTACATCCTCATTTCTTCGTTGGATGCAACGATAGGGATACCGTCGGGGTAACGGTTGTGCCCGGGGACAAAGTCAAGCGACTCACGACGATGGACATTGTGCCCATGATTTTGACCGTAGAAGCCAGGAGCTCCGGGGATTCCTTGCAAAGAGCTACGGCGTTGGGTTGTCGGAGGAGCCATATCCTGGCCGTAGGGGTATTGGGAAGATCCATAACGTGGCTCTCCAAAGTCCTCGCTGCTAGTGTGAAGGCGCGAAGTAGTACCGATACCAAAGTCACTTCCGCGGCGGGTGGTAGGGGGATGGTAGAGGGGTTCATCACCAAAATCGGGTTGGACGCCATGAATTGGTCCAGGAAGGGACGACGAGCGCTGTTGCCTTTGGAAGCCATGTTGTCCATGGCGCATGTTTTGGTTCTGGCTTTGACCCTGAGAGAAACCACCCATTTGCCCAAATTGTTGAGTGATATGATCAATGGCACTTTGGTTTCTGTCGCCGTACTGCCCTTGACCATATTCTCGATTGCTTCTGGAAACATCGCCGTAGAGCCTCTCAGGAGGATCGAAGACATTGCCTGGTCGGGAAATAACCCCGGTGGGAGTAGGACTGTGGTCTCTGGACCTGTTGCCGGAACTAAAGTTGGGTTGAAATGTCTTGTGTTCTCCTCCAGTGTGGGGAGACTGGTTCAAGCCGCCAGAGAGAGGCGGCCTAGTGTTGTTGAGGGATTGGACTCTACCATTGTCCCTGGAAACAGCCCGGGGCCTCGCACTACCGTTGCGGCCATCATCAAATCCACCATATTGCCTTTGAACGGGAGGAGAGTTTGAGCTCTGGCCTAGACCCGGCACAGACTGCGCGCGAGTTCCTAATGCCTGCAAACCCAAAAGTCCATCGTGTTCACCATCATCTCCATCGAAGTCTCCAAAGTCAGCGATGCCAGGAGGCAATTCACTCTCATCGGAGCCGTAGCGGTTGTAGTCCGAACTCATCGATGGGCCGTCTCCCTGGAATGGAGATGCTTGTCTTCCGTACAACTCGCCGCCGTCAAGAGAGGATGTGGGAGTGAGAGTTAAGTTTTGTGCAGTAGAAGCAGAAGACGTGTAGCTGTGTCCCAACTTCCCAATAGGAGAAGGCACGGAAATACCAAGTCCGGGAGGCCTACTAATGGATCCTTTGCCTGAAGCGCCAAATCCGGAATCTGTGCTCTGAACGCTGTCGCCAGAACTTCCTGTTCGCCTAGAGTCGATATTGTCTTTCCCTTCTGAGTTGTTCTTTAACTGATCGCTTCCACCAAACGAATGCAGTAAGCTCATTCCAGACATACCCTGCTCCAATTGAGTAGCCAGCGTCCCTCCTGCAAAACAAATGATTTTTTGGCAACAAAAAAGTCAGATACGTGCTGCAAGTGAAGCGGTGAATTAAATGATGTGTCGCAGGACGAACATCAACGGAAGGACGACACGACTTTATTTACTACTTGCATGTCTGTGCGACAAGACAAAGTAAACAGCACTGAATATGAAGAAAACAAGGCCCGTCAAAGCAAGTCCATGCCGTCCCATCCAATCATCCACCACCGTGCACCATGGTGCTCCAGGCTTTCTCGAACATTTTGCTCTGACGATCACTCAATTGAAGTGTTTCACAAAGAAAAAAAACAGTCCAACAACAGGGCAAACTAGCCACGCAGAAAGAAATCTACAACAGAGAATTTCGCTCAAAACGACTCAAGTATGCCTGGCCCACAAAGGGCAGACAACGAGAAACAAGCCATCCCCATCATCCGCCACACCAGCACCCTCTCGTAAATCCTCCAATCTGATGGACAGAACATACCTTGCTCAAATGGATCGCTTCAATGCTGCTGATTGGGGTGGGTGGTACTGTTGCCCCAATAGATGTCAGTGTCAGTGTTTGCAATTGGTGTGCTTAGGCACGTAGGACGTGTATGTTGACTGCTGTCTCTGTTTGGGGACGAGCTTCCGGAGCTAGTACGACGCCGTCCTCCTTCCTCGTAGACTTCCGAATTTTCTAAATGGACCCGGACTTGCAATAAATTTAGCTACCTCACAACCACGGTAGTTAAACAATGCCTTGTAGGAACTTTGCTACGCTCTTCTTGGACGACCTCCCATAAATAAAGTTCATTCCCTTGTGTGTCCACAATGAATCTCAATTGGAAAGTGTGGTCACTGCTGTTGACGCCCCACGCCCGCGCGCAACCTCCTCCTGTCGTGTCGTGCGTGCTTCCGGCAGTACACACGAAGCCGTACGTCGGACAAACGAGAAGATACCCAACTTGATCGAATGAATCCATCCTGCAATCAACATTCTTGGATCGAAGATATTAGAAGTTATTAGAAGTCATTAGTTTAGGTTTATCGTCTAGTTGCCCAGCAATAGGAGGCGTTCCCAAACATCCACGGTGGAGACAAAAACCGCTTTGTACCTTTCTTATGGATGCCATCTAGTTCTTTCATGTGCTGTGATGAGAGGGGTTTACAGGACAGAACCTGTGACATGTGATCCTTTCCTCGGCACTTGGGGATCACTGCGACCCCGTGCTGTAGATTCCATTGCAAAACTACCTGGGCAGGAGTCATGGATGTTTCTTTGGCAACACTTCGAACCTTTTCGTGTCCCAGCAACTCATCGTGTCCTTGTCCTAGTGGTGTGTGTGCCTGCAACCGAATGCCATGTTGCCAGCAAACGTCCACCAACGCAAGCTGAGGGAGCAGTGGGTGTCGTTCGACTTGATTGACACAAGGTGGGATAGTGCAGAGAGACAAAAGCTCAGCCAAGGCAGGGACATTGAAGTTACAGACACCGAGCCCTCGACAAAGGCCTTCTTTGTAGCAGGCTTCCATTTCTTTCCAAACATCTCCCAGAGTACCAGCCTGTAGAACAGCATGTGGCCAATGAAGCAGCAACAGATCGACAGAGACGCGATTAAGCGCTTGCAAACAACTCGTCAGCTCATCACGGACTTGTTGAGGCTCCGTAGCCCCCATGGGGATCTTGGCAATCACAAACGAAGAGGAATGCGATGCACATGCATTACCCACCAAATCCAAATTCTGATACGATATGGCTGTATCCACGCCAGGAAACCCCAAAGAAAGAGCCAATTCTACCGTCTCTTTGGCAATTTTCTTGCCCAATTTCATGGTACCCAACAGAATGGGTGGGAGCACCAGATCATCGGCAACTCTCCAAGGCCAAGCATTCTCATGATCTTTGAGGAGATGTTGGGCGTCGACATTGGAACCAAATCCATGGACAGAGTTGGTACCAAAGGAGGCATACAGTCGTGCCAACTGCTGAGCGACATGAGGTTTGGAAACTTGTGTAATCAAATCAAAATCTTCCGAATACTCTGGCGCCTTCCATCGTTGGACCGATTGTACCGCCAATGTTTCTCCGAAATCGCCTTGGACTCCACCAGGATGATTGGTGCGATTTCGCACACGCTTGCGAATGACATCTGTGGGAGGTGTCAAGGCGACAATATGCACAGGAACTTCCTGTGATACACCCAACTGCACAAAATAGGCACGTTGAAGGGGATCTAGATGCATGCGATCAATAATGACCGACCGACCCCGTTGCAACTCGGAATTGGCACGTCGTTCCACGTCCTCTCGTCGGCCAGGTCTGCCATTTTGAATGGTATCTTGACTCAAGAGTACCCATGATGATGATGATGATGATGACGATGACGAGCGGGGAGCACTGCTACTGGAGTTCTTTCCTAGTAGGGCAATGTTTTCTTCCAAAAGCGTTTGTGCAAAGGTAGACTTGCCACTTCCTTGGACACCAGCCAAGAGCAAGAGCATGGGAGTCGTGTGGGCATCGTCGCTATTTGAGGTCGTGGTAAGACTCCCCAGTTCGTAGCCTCCTAACAATGCCAAACGAGTATACAAAGCTTGGTTGGGTGGTGGAGACAACATTTTCCCCGAACCCAACCGTTGTTGATTGGCTTGTGGGGAATCGCTGGGTCCCCAAAACTCCTCGGGAGTCCAAAATCGCAGCTGGGTTGCATGTCCGGATCCCCATTGGTTGGACGGAGTAGTTGTAGTTGTAGTCGTTGCAGCAGCATCTGTCGCAGTGCCTGTAATATCGGTTCTGTTTTGGGCAGCAACCGCTTCTTCCGACACGGCCTGAGCAAACCGTCGATCCACTCCACCCTGTGCATCTTGTAAATCCTCCGAATCCCCTACATAAAAGCTCGTCGCCAACTCAAAAGCCTGTCCTTGATTCAAAGATTGAATCGCTACCTGCCACATTTTCGCCGACGGCTTGTGATAGGACCGTGTCGGCGATGCCTTGAGCGAATGTGTGGAACATATCGCATACAGAGGTCGATCCACATGATGGGCAATCCAATCCACGACGGTCCGAAACAATTGTGCTTTTTTGCCTTGATGTGCCATTCGAATGGATCCTTGATTGGAAACAATGAGTAATTTATATCCTTCCTCATCGTATAATTTTTGCAATCGAGTAAATACTTGCGCACTCCAGAGGCGGTAATGTTGACACGAGGTCGGCCAGGAAGGTGTCGTCCACAACAGAATGGTACCATCTAGATCGATGGCAGCAACTTTGGTACGAGCTGGATCGTTGGTTGGGCGACGTATTATGACATGATGATCATGGAGGGATTGCCAAACTGCATGACGGGGAGGTGGAACTGGTTGGGGTGTGAGACTGGTGGGAGTAGGAGGCGCCTTTTGGGGGTCGGTGGCAGATTTCTTCATGTCATTGCTGTTCCCTCCTCCTACCGATGGATCTTCTGGATTTGGTTTGCGTTTCTTAGGTGGAGTGGGTACACTAGAAGAAAAGAAAGCAAAGAGGTTGGTTTGAAGGGCTGGTTTGGTAGAATCAGGCTTTTTGGACGCCATGGAGGAAAGCGATGGTGTGTGATGAGATGCGAGAAAAAAAATGGCGCCAAATTTTGGCGCAGTAAGTTACGTCTCTACGTGTCATTTGTACCAGGGTCACGTACGTAGTAGTGGATGGAGATTTTGGGTGCACACCACATGCACAAAATCCATCCCAACAGCGAGCCACCACCGACCACAAAGCAAAAGAAGTGGTTGACCTGTCACTATGGATATCCGCAACTTTTTCAAACCACAAGGAGGTGGAGGTGGTGGATCAGGTGACAAAAAAAAGCCTGCTCCTCCCAAGCCTTCTCCCAACAAACGCAAGCCCACAACAGCACCGTCCACTACCACTTCCAGTAGTCCAGGAAGAAAAAATGACGCCTCCAACACAGCTTCCCAACGAACGCCCAAGCGTGCCAAGACGGAAACTGTTACTTCCAGTACTCCAACCCCAACCCGGGCTGTTGCATCGTCGACTCCATCTCCTGCAAAGACCCCTTCCAGGACTCCCTCCAAGGCTGCCGCCAAGGCTCCTCCAGTCACTCCAATGAAACCCATCGAAAGGGATTCTTTCTCGCTAGATGATGTGCAAGTCCCCGAATGTTTGCAAGGATTGACGTTTGTGTTTACGGGTATCCTAGATGATCTGGCTCGTGAGGATGCGATCGATTATGTCAAGACCTTGGGAGGCCGCGTCACCACTACCGTCTCGTCCAAAACAACTTATTTGGTGGTGGGATCTGTGTTGGAGGATGGACGTCCCGTCGATCAAGGAAAAAAGTATCAACTGGCACAAGAGAAAAAAGTTGTTTTGGTGCGGGGAACCAAGCAATTGTATGGTCTCTGTTACTCACACCATCAGCGTGCCTTGGGACAGGATCCAGTTGCAACTACCAGCACAACCACCTCCGCTGCCAGTCAACCGCCAGCCAAGGTGGAGGCGGCTCCAGCACCTGCTCCTGTCGAGACCAAGCAGCCACCCAAAGCAAATCCATATGCCAAAAAGGCCAATCCCTATGCCAAGAAGGCTCCAGCTGCCAATCCCTACGCCGCCAAACAGTCGGCAGCAGCGGCACCTGTATCCTCGTCCGCCTCTACAGCTGCTACTTCTGCGAAACCTGCTGCTGCTGCTTCCTCCGCCAAAAAATCCTATTGCAATGATTTGTGGGTTGATCGCTTTGCACCCCAACATACACGAGATATTTTGGGCAATCAAGAGAACATTCAAAAGTTGCGTGTTTGGTTGAACTCTTGGGAACGAACCTTTAACAATCCCAAATCCTACAACAAGGCCTTTTCCAATCCACGTGGGCCTTGGAAGGCGGCGCTCTTGTCGGGACCTCCCGGAATTGGAAGTAAGTAGTTGTATGATGATGATGATGATGATGATGATGATGGTACCGTATTGTTATGTGCCGAGGAAGATGTTTGTCAAGGACTTCCTTTACCTGGTAAAGCTCACCCTACATTTTTGTTATACTCGTTGCACAGAAACAACAACGGCGACCTTGATTGTCAAGGAATCTGGTCGGGATTTGCGCGAATTCAATGCGTCCGATGCACGTTCCAAAAAGGCGCTACAACAGCAACTAGGAGATTTGACAGGTTCCCAAACATTGGGTTTTGCCCTTGCTTCCAAACCAAAGGCGGCAGCGGCAAACAACAAACCATCGCTTCGATGTGTCGTTATGGACGAAGTCGATGGTATGGGAGCGGGGGACCGAAGTGGAATGGCCGAACTCATTCAAATGATCAAACACTCAAAAGTGCCTATTATTTGTATTTGTAACGACCGGCAATCTCAAAAGATCAAGTCTTTGTTGCCCTATTGTATGGATTTGCGGTTCCGTCGACCCACCAAGAATGTTTTGGCCAATCGTGCCATTCGCATTGCCCAAGAAGAAGGGTTGGAAGTGGAACGCAATGCAGCCGAAGCCATTGCCGAGTCTTGTGGAAACGATGTCCGGCAAGTATTGAACTGCTTGCAAATGTGGGCGCAAAAGGCAGATTCTTCCTTGACCTATAAGGAATTGAAGGATCGAGAAAAGTCCATTCAAAAGGATGAAATTCTTCGTGTAAGCTTGTTTGATGCGGCCAAAACCATCATGGAAGGTCGTCGTGGACTGGCAGGGGCGGATGCCAAAATGGAATTGGATTCTCTCTTTCGACGATCCGATGCCTTTTTTGTGGACTACAGTTTTACAGGTCTTCTTGTGCAACAAAACTACCCCAAGATTCTGCAGGGACAGTATTCGATTGTCAAACGTGCCGACAATCCTCAAGCAGAACAAAAGTTCTTGGATCGCATGTACGAGGCTGCCGAGAGCATGTCCGACTATGCCATGGTAGAACAAGGAATCCGTGGTGGAGACCAGAATTGGAGTTTGCTGCCCACCTGTGCCATGATGGCTGTCAAGACTGGATACCATACCGGTGGTCCCAATGGTGGAAGTCTTCCTGGATATCCCGAATTCACTGTTTGGATGGGAAAGAATTCGACGCGAGGAAAAAAGAAGCGTTTGCTCAGTGAATTGCATCATCACATGAACTACAGTGTTGGCACCGACAGTCAACAAGTCCGAGAATCCTATCTTCCCTTTTTGAGAGATCGCTTCCTAACCTTGTTCCGTCAATCCGACAAGGCGGAAGAAATCATTCAGCTCATGGACGACTATGGATTGAGCCGAGAAGATGTGGTGGAGAAGCTGGACGAGTTCCAAGTAGGAAAGAGTGGCAGTCCTAGCTTTTCCGATTTGGATAGCAAACAAAAGGCTGCCTTTACCCGTTTGTACAATCAATCCAGTCACCGAAGTCAAGCATTGGTGCATGAAGAATATGCAACGGGGACCAAGAAAAAGGCATCGGGCAAACGAGAAAAGGATCCACTTGATTTGGATGCGATTGATGAGGATGACGTGGAAGAGGAGGAATCAGATGGAGAGGATGAAACTGCCGAATTGAAAAAGCTACAAGATAAGTTGAAGCGAAAGGGTCGAGGACGAGGTGGTGGAAAAGCCAAAGCTACAAAGAAATAAAAGAAACTGTAGAATGGCACCAAAGAAAACAACATCCAGTAGTCTACCTCATGGTACTGGTGGTGGTAGTAGTAGTAGTAGATGCATCATCGTCGGACACAGCCAAATACGTCGCCACCCATCGATCAAAGTCCTCCATTTCAAATGCCAGATGGCCTCCCTCAAAACTCTCAAACGAAAACTTGCCCGCTTCATGTGCTGTCTTGAGACCAAACAAATCCTTGACGTACCATTCCGTCTCGTTCATGGGCAAAATGGTATGAAAGGGATCACTGGGATCTGGAGCTCCCCACTGTTCTCCCTCCTTGGGCCATACCATTTCATCTTGTGTAGCAAGAATCCACACAAAGTGGTTCGTCTTGGCAAAGTTGTCCTTGTAGGTTTGATTGAAGTGGCCCTCGTTGTTCCAGCGAGCCAATTGACTGAACGCTTCGTAATTTTCTTTTTCGACAGGACGGGGATCTCTCCAATAGTTGGCTTGAAAGAGCTTTTCTTGTGCCCATTCGGTGTAGGCTTTGTGACTGGCTTGTTCCATGAGCATGTCGCACATGCTCCAAGAAGTCAAGGAGGTTTGGGCGGCTCGCAAGGAGGATGACTTTGTTCCTTGTTGTTGTTGTTGTTGTGTTTGTTGCTCTTGTTGTTTCGGTTGACAATACGGGACAGCTCCTTCTCCTGCATTAACACCATTCACAGACAAAAAGGTTTGAACAGGTGGATCATTGTAGCGAGCAATATACCCGCGCACCAAGTTGTTGCCTTGACTGAACCCAATCGCATGAAAGCCCTGTTGCAAGGCAGGGTCTTGACGAATCTTGGCGGCCAAGACATCGACATTTGCATCCATGTTGAGGAAATATCCATTGTTGGTGTCTTCGGATTGAGTATCACCAGTGGGGATACAAGTCACATAGACACCACCTAACAATTGAGAGGTATGATTGACGATCCGTTGCATGCCTCCATTGAAGCACGAGTCTCCCATGCCATGCGCAAAAACGACAGGAAGTTGTTGGGAAACCAAATGCTTTGGAACAATGGAAGATTTGGATGCCAACAACAAGGATGGTTCGAATGAGTCTCCCACCAACAATCCACGTTCCTTGGACCATTGATGAATCTCCTGGGCTAGTTCTGTGGGATGTTCCGCGTGACGATCCAACATGTGACACAAAATGGGATGATCTTGAAGTAGTTCATCCGTGTCACACACTTTGGCGTAGACGGCTGTAGTCCACAACAAAGTGGACAAGATTAGCAAAGAGGGAACTGAGAAGGGATACTTGAGTTGCATATTATTGATCACAAAAGATGGTCTCCACTCCCATGTAGTATGGTGATCCTCTGGATTGTCCAAAGAAAAAAGTTGTCTGTCCGTTGGCTTCCGGCACGAGTCGACTCAATAGACTCTTTCGGACAGCCGTCTTGCGGTGCTTGCCCGGGAATCTTCGCGAGACCTCCTCCTTGCTACTGTACAATACTTACAACTAAAATATACCAACAGAGACACACAAGACAGCAACCATGCCTCAATACGCTCGAGTACCATCACAGGACGGCTCTGTAGCCTCTGGCGGAGTAGAAGGAGCTACCGATGCCATTCGCTCTCGCGGGGACCGATTGCAAGACAAATGTGTTGCATGTACGTTGCCAGATAGGTTCGAAGACCATCGTGTGGAATGAATACATACATTTCATTTTGTTGACTCACCACCTCTTGTCATTTCTATCGTTTGTTTGGTTCTCCTCTTATTATTTTTAGTGGCTTGGGTGGTTCTAGCGTCCATTGTGAATCTTGCCACTTCCTTTTTCCACAAAGTGTGGTCCAGTCCACACGTCCATCGCAGCATGCTGCAAGTTTCGGGGCTAGGTTTCTTGGTGGTATTGGGACATTTACTTTATCTTACAGTCTATCTACCAAAAGTCAAGGGATTGGTTGATTCATCAGCCTGGTCTATTTACTGCCCACGAGTCCTGCCGACCATGGCACTGGTCGGATTGCTTAGCTACCTACTCTTTTTGAGAGCCATTTGGCCGGTTTGGGGATTTCTTGCACCCTGCATTACAGGATGTGAACTTATGGGGCTCGTCATGTCACTGCATTTCCTTCCAGCTTGTGGTCTGTGTTAGGACCACTGCAACAAGGCCTTGACGTAACAGCATTGTAGCAACAGTCAGTCAGTCAGTCAGTCAGTCAAAAGATTAGGCAACCGTTTTTATGGCTTTTTCTTCTTTTTCTTGATGGACACAAAGCCATCTTGATCCACCTCGAGTCCTCCGTAGGGATCAATTCCCCGATCTTGCATCACCTTTTCCATACCGGCCCATCGAGCCTTGCCACGCTGACGTTGGTAAAAGAGCAAGTAGGCGCCTCCCGTCACGGCCGCATCGCCTGTCGAATTGCCCACATTGGCATCGTTGTAGCGGTGCCAACGTCCATCTTTCGAGTTGCGGACGGTCGCCGTGTAGTGTCCACTGTTCGCGGTTGGGCCTTGGTGTTCACTAACTCCAAACAACTTGTAAATCGGCGGAGCATCCTCGTCCACAGGCCCAAGTACATGGCGTCGCATATCCAGATAGTCAATCGGGAACTTGACAGTGTCGGTAAGCTTGGATCGGACCACTGTATTTCGAACCTCACAGTGATCAAACTGGAACCGTTTCAGATGAAAGACCAAGACGTCTGGCACGGACCACAGGGCAATCATCTTCAAGGCACATACATGCTTTTTGCAGTTGGGGCAATACCAAGCATTCAAATCGTCCAATTGTTCTCCCTCCAAGAATTTCTCAATGCAATCTTCCAACTTGATTTCCGCAGAGTTCTTGTCGGAAACAATGGGGACCGAGATGGTCGAGTAGACATCGAACTTGATACTTTCTCTTGAGCAACTTGGACAGGTCAGGTGACTTCGATGCATGCCTTGGAAATGATCGACAATGATACTGTCATGGCGAAGCAAGTGTTTTCTCCAAGTCTCGATTGCTGCCTTGGAATCTTCCATTCCGAATCCTTCCAACTCTTCCACGTAGGGTTTCTCTTGGACACGGTTGCAATCTTCGTGGAGTCCGTCCATCAAGAATTGGCAAAACTCTTGAGAATCATGTTGGTACGAGTTGTTGAACTGCGGAGCAAAGCTGGCGACTGTTTGCTTCAGCAGACGAGGGGCCAAGGCGGAATACTTTCCACTCCAAACCTTTTGAAGTAACGATGCGTACGCGTTCGCAACCTTCCCTCCACTTCCCAAAGGATTTTGTCGGTTCATATCCTTGTTATAGTCCCCACTCAAGAAATACTGCGTCAATGGCTCAATGTGATTCAAACATTGGATGATGGAATTCAAGAAACATGAGTTTCCAAGATTGTGCATTCCCACGGCTCCAGGAGCAGGGGGAGTGCCAACCAGGGACTCCTTCATGAAACCTTGTCCGTAGAAGCTGTTGAATGGTTTCATAATCTCCACGGGCTTGCGGTGGGGGTCAAACTCGTATTGCAAGGTAACTGGAACAGAATCGATACCGGTCGTGACCTTCAGATGGGTACCCGGCTGACAAATTTCCTCACCATAGAGATTCACCCAACGCAAGAACGGTGGCTCGGCAACGATGGCTTCCACGGTGTCCATGGATGTGTTGTCAGCTAAGGAAGGAATCGATGCAACATTCATGGATGGGTCCTCAGGTTTTTCATCCCCCACTTCCACCATGATTTGTTGTAACATCTGCAATAGCAACAATGGCTGTTTCACAGGTTCTTCACCATCGACAGTAGGGGTGACGAGACTTTCGAACTGTTCCAGCTCAGCACCTCCAGAAATCGGCACGGGCTTCCCATCTGGTGTTCCAACCTTCCGAACAATTCCCATGTACCATCTGGGCCTGGTGGCCAAAGAGAGGGTGTCGCGTACTTCAACTCTTTGTCCTTCTGTCAAGCCAATACGCCAACGA
This sequence comes from Nitzschia putrida, assembly GCA_016586335.1. Classification (NCBI taxonomy): domain Eukaryota; phylum Bacillariophyta; class Bacillariophyceae; order Bacillariales; family Bacillariaceae; genus Nitzschia; species Nitzschia putrida. The sequence continues at coordinate 50,762 of BLYE01000046.1, read as the reverse complement.
CGACAATGTGTCCACAATGGCACTGGTTGGCGTATTCTCTGTGGAATCAAGCCGTGTTAGACAACGAGCATTTACAAGAGAACAAGACAAGATTGAAATTACGTACTGCAGCTTGTTCACCGACAGGACTATCGCTTCGCCTTCGAATCGTGGCATCCCATCGAGAAGTCCATCCGAGGTAATGAACGACAATCGTGTCTTGATTGACTTCTTTAACCAAAGCCTCGAACCATTTTCCTGCCGTATCCTGGGCATCGCAAAAGTCTCCCACTTGTATACGATTTTCGAATTCCATGGATTGTCGGGGCCAGTCATCATTGGATCGACGAATCTCTACAAGCAAGTCCAAATCCTTTAGGATATCAGAATCCCCGAACGCCTTGCACCAATCATCCAACGTAAGATCAGGTGTAGCAGGTCTAGTCTCTGCATCTTTTGGAAGAAGCTTGCCATCCAACCCCGCGAGATCAATCAACTCATATCCATCACCAGGGTTTTGTGTCCCAGGGGACCCTCGCTTGCACCAGAGTCGACGACATCCAGAAGATGTCTGTGGAGCTGCCACTTTCAAAAGACTCTGCAAGATTTGGTAGGTTTGATCCCGGCGAGACGCTAATACGAATCCCAACTCTTTAGAATCATTGACTCCCCGATTGTGGTCGACAACCTTGAAATTAAGTTTCATTGGGTACACTTCCACGGTTGGAATTAAACGAGGACCGTTCCTCTGTTCTTCATCTGCCATGAGCTTGGACATTGGACTGGTTGCAGCAGCCAAGGCTAGATTAGGCGCCATCTTGGGAGCGGGTTTGAAGAGGATACGTCTCCGAAATTCAATGGGCATGATGGGTAGCTTTCCATTGGAACCAGGTGGATGACTGTGGTCTGGGGCAATCTTAGCATTGGCTACTGGGTGTAGGTGATGATGCAAAAGAGCTGGAGTGTCTCGCAAATATGGTTGACAGGAAACCTCGAGGCCGTCACTACAAACTACTCCAAGGTGTTCGCGAAGGGACTGCAAAATGATTGAAAGTGATGAGTTAGCAAGGCTTTCACTCCGACAACAATGACGATCCTACATGACCTTTTCGTACCTCATAGAACTGCAAAGGAACTGCACAACACAGCCAGTGCTCCCCATCCATATCCAAACTATCCATATCGGCAGCGTCTTGAATGGGTTCTGCCTTTCTCTCGCTCTCATCGGGATAACTTTTGACTCGCTGTAGCACTTCGGGGATTCTCCTTCTGGCGTCTGTGAACTCATCCTTGACAATGACATTAGGTCTGAGCAAAAGTGGATGTCCTTCCACGGACAAAATGCTGGCATCAATGGGACCAGGGTCCGTGTGATACATATTGGGTTGTGGAGGCGTCAGTCCATGACGGTTAGCCGCCAGTCGTAGCCCCTCTGTCAGACGATTCTTTTCCGTTTTAAGTACTCTTTCATGGAAAGCCCAGATCAACCAATTCTGAAGGTAGGATCTGGTCATCAAGAAAACATCGGATTGAGTATCTTCGAGTGGCTCGAGTAACATTAACACTTGGCCTAAAATGAGAGACTGAGGGATGGGATTGGCAAGTTCAGCCACTTGACTAGCATAACTTAGCCTGCCGCTGGGATCACTTCTTGGGTTAGAAGCGGCTAGTTGTGGGAATTCATGGTTGTACGACGACATGGTCGCCTTGAGACTTGATGAGAGAATAATACCACTCCTCCTTGCAATTACAACAGCACGTGATGTTGTTGTGGAGTTTTTGTGCACATGCAATGGAGCAAGCTTTCCAACCACTTCCCCTGCCATCGCTCCCTCCGTTAAATGTCTAGAGTCAAACGAGTCAAGCAATTGGAATATCCAGAGGCAAATCTCACCTGCCGCCTAACCCCATCTTCCAAGACAGACAGCCAAAATCTAAATCTTTTGCGATAATCCAGAAAGGTAGGATAAAACCCTTTCATATTATTCTCATCCAAGGTTAGTGATAATGTATACCCTATAACTTTCCAGGTCAGTTGTACACCCGATGATGATCGATGACTAGGATCTCATCGGTTTGTAAAAGAAACCCGGATACTACCTGGAGGGACAAGCATGTCAACCACCACTACGACATCCGCCACACGATACAGTTATGTAAATGTTAGTTGCCGAGCGGGGCGTGCGAGTATACGTTACCTTCTCGCCGAACAACACCTCACCATCATCCTCCCTTCCTTGTTGTGTAATACAGAAACAAATACCAACTCGACGGACAAGAAGCTGCCCTGCCAACCTAAGCAGATCGTTCTCTCAATCAAAATCTGCGAGAGAAGTAGCGAGAACAAGTCCGTATTCAACTCAGCAGTCTCTTTGCATCCCAGTTACTCACACCACACACAGCAACCATGAATGTCACGGAAGAAAAGGAAAGGGTTATCAAATCCCAACGAGCTAGGGAGTTGGAGGAGCTGAGATCCAAGGGAGTCGCCAAGAGCCGAAAACTGAAGCTCAATGAATGTATGTCCTTGTGATGGGGATTGCTTGTTTGATAGATACCAGCAGCGAACTCACAATGTTTCCCTTGTAGTGATGTCTTCCCCCTTGACCACCCCAGAACAGGCCAAGATGTTCTTGGCGGCCATGAGAGACAAAGGAAGGAGGGAGTCAGTAGATTCTCATATGGCACCACCTTCTCATTTGACTGCTGATGGACTAGATGCATGGTACATGATGCAAAGCAAGCGAGAAAAAGAATTGAAGATGCGTCGTCGCGAGGCGGAGAGTTTGTTGCGAGGATACCGCGGTCCCTACTTTGCGGATGATATGGGATTTGCCATGTCCCCGCGACATGGACGCACTGGTCGATCGTCTTTTGGTGCTTTTTCTGACGCTCTTTCGGATCCGGCTACAGCAGAAAAGAGGAGACAGTCGACCATGCCCAGGTTGGAACACAACTGGGGAGAGTCTTATGATGCTACCACTCCCGGCGACAGGTCCCAACGTGGGAACCGATTGGGCCCCGACCGAATAGCCTTCTTGGACGAAAGACAACATTACGACGGTACTCGTTATGGCAAGCTAGATGACCGAAGCGCCTATGACAGTGGACGTGCATTGTTTGGAGAGTACGAGGGTCGCAATTCTGAACGCCGTGAACCAGGATCCCACCAACACATGCGGGCTAGGTCTTTTGACCTCCGTGAACTTCGTGACGATCCAGAGATGATCGATACTACTCCTTCTGAGAGTAGATTGCGAGATGCCTTTGGTGAGACTGGCACATTGAGCCTGGATGGAGGCATGGGTAGAACTGGTACACACAGCCTGGATGGAGTCTCTGGAACGCCCTCCTACCAGATGCCTGTGAATCTCGACGGCCGCCTGAGAGGCGCTGTCAAGTCGTCCAACTCCCGCTACAGCATGGAAAGTGGCATCACTGATGCTTCCTCCCAAGTAGAGGCAGTGGAGCTGAACCCTGCTCCTGTGCCTGAAACCATTTGGCGAGATTTCATTAGCTCAGGTATGTACTCGGTGGCAATATGCGATGGTAGCTGTTGATCCTTCTGACATTCATTGTCTCTTTTATACAGAACCCGGAGCCAAATTCCCTCCCGAGGCTGGAAGGTACCATCTGTATGCCTCTTATGCTTGTCCCGGATCTCATCGCGCCCTTATCGTACGAGCCTTGAAGGGTTTGGAGGATGTTGTCTCTGTCACCATTGTTCACCCAACTTGGCGCCACACAAACTTGAATAGTTCAGGAGACAAGCACCGTGGATGGGTGTTCGGTGACCCAGGTGGTGAACCTTTCCAGAATACAACCGGACGAGGAGGACCTTTCCCAGCTGCTTACCCTGGAAACGAACGTGACCCTGTCTTGGACGCATATAGTGTACGAGAACTATATGAGTTTGCTGAAGATACCTCCGGAAAGTACACAATTCCTCTTTTGTGGGATAAGAAGTTGAACACTATTGTCAACAACGAGTCATCTGACATTTCGTACATGTTGAACTCATGCTTCGACGAGTTTTCCAGTGAGCCCGATCTAGATTTGTATACTGAGGACGACGAAGAGGGTATGGATAAGTTGAACGAAGTCAGTCAGTGGCTGTACCCCATGATGATTCATGGTGTCTATCGATGCGGATTCGCAAAAACACAGAAAGCATACGACCATGCAATCGATGAGTTGACCGCCGCTTTTGACATGGCTGACGAGCTTCTACAGAACCAGAGATATTTGACGGGAGATATTCTAACGGATGCCGATATCCGCCTTTTTGTTACCTTGTTGCGATTTGACGAAGTTTATGCCTTCTACTTCCGGGCCAATACCCGCCTTGTGATGTTGACTCCAGCTCTTCTTAACTTCTGCCGAGAAATCTACCAGATGAAGGGTATTGCCGAAACTTGCCACATGGACCAGATTAAGGCCCACTTCTTTGGATCTCATGCCGAATGGAACAAGTATTCGGTTATTCCAAGAGGTCTTGGGTTCATGGACAAACTAAAGGAGCCGCACGACCGAGACCAATTTTCAAGCAATCAATCATGAATCAAGAACCATTGAGGTACAAGAGTTAATATAAATATTTGTCGACGAGCGCACCAGAGGAACCTCCACCCATCGTTGAGTGTGGAGATCTTTTGTTGATGACGCTATAGCCAATACGTATGCAATGGCATTTCCAAGGTTGCTGTTCGCAATGAATAGACGTGCATCCTATTAAAATTGGACTAAATAATCTGTGTTTTCACGTTATGTCAATCTTTGTCTACGTACTCTAGAATTCCTTGGAAAACTATCCTTCTTTCGCCCTCTGTTGAGTCCATGCAGTCCAAAGTCCCGAAACTGAATTTCGTCCTCAAAACGACGGAATCTTTGTACCATCCCTGCGTGAGAGCTACGTGGTGGAATCCGGGTGTCCAGTATTTGAGTTACCACAAACACCGTCATCCTCAGTCAGTCTCGATTGACAACAGCTGTGAACTCGAGTCCACAATAAAACAATAATATTGTATCATTATTAGAGTTATTAGAAGTGGTTGATTTCTAATACTCAAATGTCAGCAAAACATACAACGATTGTCCCAACAGTTTTGTATGTACTACTAGGAGCTGCATTGATAGGCAGTGCTGAAAGGCAGCAATATCGGGAATTGTTTCTCCGATGCTGATGCAAAGGTATTGAACTTGCATCAATTGCATCGAAGAAACATGCTGAATTAGTTCTGGATCTCTCCTGACTGGCCTCGTAGGGTATCGTTTGTCTTCTCCTCTCTGAAGTCGCCAGTTGGGAAGAAACTGATTTTAACCCCCGACACATCAGGATTTTGACCATCATCTACTTCATTTATCTTTTCGAAAAACCGACTAATGTTGTTGATGCTAAGATTTTGAGTTTGTACAACCTCTACGAAAGTAACATGCTGTATCAGGTCTGCAACTAAACTTACTGAACTTACTGATATGTCCATTGACTTTCTTCACAGAATTCAGAAATCCCTTCGCCAACTGTGCCTGAAACTCTACCTGAAACTCTGCCCGAAACTTCTTTGTACTATGGCCTGTAGATTTCTACAGAGGTAGAAATCCGGGTAACGCATATTTGAGTTACCACCCTGCCCTGTCGCCAAAAAACCGTAACTTGTCCTGAAACTTTCCTGAAGCAACTCTACCCGAAACTCCTTTGTACTGTATCCCGTAGATTTCTACAGAGAATTTAATCCGGGTAACCCACGTTAGAGTTACCACATTGCCACCTTGCCAAAACGTGTCCCGTTCATCCCCATTTACTACTGACTCGTGCGTGGGTCATGGACAACGACCACAGCCACCCATACGCATTTCCTCTGTCGAAAAGTCATCGAGAAGAGTTGTTGCAATGGCCTACTTGCTACCGCACTTGTACAATGGTTGGGAAGTTGACCAGGCGATTGTCACAGAAGAAGACCGTGTTGTAGTGATTCGCTTCGGTCGAGATCAGGATCCCACTTGCATGCTACAAGATGAAATTCTAATGAACATTGCAGACAAGGTCAAGAACTTCGCTGTTATTTACCTTGTTGATATTGATGAAGTCCAAGATTTCACTTCCATGTATGAGCTATATGATGACTGTACCACTATGTTCTTTTACCGCAACAAACACATCATGGTGGATCTGGGGACTGGAAACAACAACAAAATCAACTGGGCGTTGACAGACAAACAAGAGTTCATTGACATTATTGAGATGGTGTATCGGGGGGCAAGAAAGGGAAGAGGTTTGGTCGTATCTCCCAAGGATTATTCAACGAAATATCGATACTAGATACTATTTTTGTTCCATGTAGCGGAGCTTTTTGACACATACAACGACTACTAACGGCTACCATCACTTGTACTTGTATTTCTATCAATTGTCCCCTACAGGGACTCATATACTGCTTCTGGTGGTTCCACTTTGCGAAGGTGTGGTCCAAACTCGGGATACTTCATTCGAACACAACCGAAGATTCGTTCCGGTAAAAAGTCGCTCTCGTCGGCCTCCAAAAGAAAACCCATGTCGATGACGAGCGTCTTTGCATATCCCAAACTCAACCGGATCACTCCTGTCGCCACAGCCGACGATCCACAATTGAGCACGATTTCCATGTAGCGGCTGTGACGAACATACCTTTGTTGCAGTTTCGTTCCCATAATAGCAGGGGTACTTCCAACTGCCTTGCGGACCATAAAATTTCCTTCCACGATCTGAGGAATTAGCTTGAACGTTTTGTCCCGGAAGGCGTCACTGTCCCCGAACAAGAACTTATTGCATAGCTTCGAAGATGGAGTGCCATTGCTTCCATCGATCGTACTGTAGTCATCAACGGCATAGTAAAACACGCCATGGTAAAAAGGAGGACCAGGCAAAATGATGTTAATCACAAAGATGAAAGGCGGCATGTCACATCGTTTGCCCAGTTCCTTTAGTTTCTTCTCGCGCTGCAGGGCAAGTTGGATGCGTTCCTTGGGATGTACAGACATGCCACTTAAAATAGGCTTGTCAACCAACACAACGTCAACAGCGATGAGGCGGCCAATGCTGGCGCCAGCATTGATCTTGACGCGATCCGCTTTGTAGGTTGGACCTCGCACCAAGAACGAGTTTGCGTCTGGTTCTGCCCACTTTTCCCTCTTGAGAGGAGATGGAGAGCTTGTCAGCCGAGAAATAGTTTCATACTTTGTGGAACCAAAGCGTTCAGCATTGGCATACCGCAAGTCATAGTTCACGGCATCGTTTGCTCTTGCTTGTTCTCGTGTTGCCACAAATAACCCATCACGGAACCTATTTGTAGCTTGTGGGTTTTGCTGAATATCCGGTGATGCATCCAAGAACAAATCCTTCGAAATGGCATCACGGATATCCAGTACCTGCAAAAGGGCATTCACTGCGAATGCATCTGCGTAGTTCTGGTTGGATAAAAAGGGAAGCGGTTGGGTTGGTACCCAACCCTTGGGGTCGACCTGTACCTCTGCTGTCAGAAGAGATTCGACAACCCCAAGCCCAGGTGGAAGCTTCTTCCGGCGTGTTGTTTTAGCAGGAGCAATGGTGTAAACTTGATGCATCACACCACGAACAAATCCAGGGATGGGTGGACAGTCAGGATGCTTCACAGACTCATAACATATAATGTAGGAACCATCGGGTTCAAATCTCCAATAGCGGAAGAGTACAAAGTCGCGCGGTTCCGTCCAGGATGGAAATAGATATAGCGGCCGAAAGATGAGATGAATAATATCCGTTTGGTCGTCCACGTGCTCCAAGAGCCGGAAGGACGCCGTCTGCCCCGAGTTGGGAGTCAGGGTATTGAAAGTGGGCGCAGGATCCAACAGCCGAGCATTCGACATGAGGCACAAAAAGGCATCGAGAGGCGATGCCCTCAACATGGTTTGGGTTTTCAGGGGTGACATGGACCCACCGACGGCATGCTTCTCCAACATTGTTGCGACACGGAAAATTCGCAAACTCTGCGATCCAAGCCCCAAAAATGAGGTCCAGCCCCCTTGTAAAGGTCGCCAAGTCGCTGACAACCCTTGGAGTTTGTCGTCCCTCAGGAACAAAGCGGTTTGACCATTGGGAGGCTCCGACTTCTTCGTCTCTGCAACCTTTGTATTCTTTTGTGTCTTGCAGAGTGCTGGCTTGATATCAACATCATGGAGCATCAAGACACTAGACGTTTTTCTGCCATCTGCAACAAACATTTGCCCCCATGTGCTGTCCTTGAGTGATCCAAATTCCAAGCAGGCTTCCAAGGTTGCCTTCCACAACTTGGCCCCTTCATAACTTGTCGTTGCAATAGTCAATTTCCCAGTCTTTTGCCACTTTCGAATAAAACCTGCCTCGGCTGCACCAGCAGTTCCACCTGCAGCTGCAGTGGCACCCAAAGCGACCAGTCCAGCACCCAGACCCACCCCAGCGGTCAAGACACCCACTCCGGCAATGGCCGTTGCGGCTACGGCAATCTTGGTCCCCTCCACCATTCGTCTTCTCGTGGCTTTCTTTTCTTTCCGTTGAGATGTAACATACATGGCATGCAGCATTTCTTGTTCCGTTTCCTCTTGTGTACTACTCAAGGTTGGATGGGCACTGTTGTGATGATATTCCAAATCGGGGCTGATTTCACCATCCGAAAAATGATCGTCCACCAAAAACTTAGCGTTGACGACCGTCGGGACGGCAGGACTCCCTTTGGATTGCATCTGCTTCATGGCCTTGGAGAACTCTAAATGAATGTTGGGAAGACTTTGTCGGAGTTCGTCATGAAGGGCTCGCTTGGCCATTTGAGACTTGCGACCTCGAAAGATGGTTCGACTTTGTGGAGTTCCATAAGAATTGATACTGCCTTCGTCATTGTCCAAGCCCTTCCCCAGACTATTTGATCCACTCAATCGTCGTTCCAACCCATTCAGGCGTCGTTCCGAGGAGGGAGGCGAATCAAATCCTCCTGAATGCCTTCGCGCATATTTTCCATTGCGACTTGGCGTTTTGAAGGGTAAACCTAATCGACGAGGCATGCGAGGGATGGGAGACAAAGCACGTGGTTTGGGCGACACGGAGCGAGCTCGCTCCAGGCGGGGTTCTTCTCTGGGATGGTTGCTGTTGTGGTTGTTGTGGTTGTTGTGGTTGTTGTTTCCAGGCTCGGCGAACTTGCTCACGTTTGGAGGTGCATAAGAACTGCTGGGGTCCGAGATGGAATCATCCGGCCAAGAAATGGTGACACAGTAAAGAGATTCTCTCTCTGTTCCCTTTTGACGTTGCTCCACATAGACATCTCCAACCTCACAACCCGAATCTCGACTGATGTAAAAGCGTTGACGCGGTCCGCCATCTTGTGAATGAGAGTAGGACAGAACATGGTTCGAATGTAAGGTAACGTAACGTTGCTGCCACTGACGCCCTCGACTCAACTTGAGCATCCACCCTTCTAGTACAACTTCTGTGTCATCGTCGTCTATTATCGACCCCTCTACAGAGCGTTGCTCGTCCGCCATGGTGGCTGGTATGTGTTCGTCAGGGTTCTTGTGGATTGTGTTTGGATCGTCCTTTATTTTTTTTATATGCGACGAGACGCACGAACTGATGTGTGTAAAATAAGGCAAAAACTGCCCGTGCGATTCGGATGTTAAGGGTTTTGTGGAACATATTGAGGGGTTGGAGACTCCATCCACCGAATTCTGCAACGTACACCCAAGTACTTGGACTACGTGACTCCTACGTACACTAACGGCCAGCCGCGCCGACGGCACGCATGTTGTTGGGGGGAAGTTCTGGGGCGGAATGGGGGGGGTTCGCGTATCTACCGTTATTATTATGGTGACGACATGAGACATGAGACATGAGATCCGAATATATGGTGGTGGCATGAAATTTACACCGAAGTGACAACCACCGACCACCGACCCACAAAAAGGTGCACACCACCATGCATTCATCCCAGACGACTCCTCTTACATCAACAACAACCACAGCCAACCATGAGGTTGAAAACTCACAGTTAAAGTCCCAATTACGTACTTGGAGTTTGGTAACAGGTGTTTTCTATGCAAGTACTATGGTCTTTGGTCTATTTGCTGAATTTGGAGTCCGCGACAAGATTGTGGACCTGACATCACCTGAAAATACCATGGAAAGGATTGCTCAGAAACCCATGGAGTTGCGTTACAGCATGATGTTGGATGTCGCCATGGCTGGAGCTGATATAATGGTGGCCGTATTACTTGGATGTCTGTTGGGTAGGTTGGCAGCAGGTGCATGTTGCATCATATAATATGGAGTTTGTCATCCTATAGGTTCCTCACCCACTCATTTTTTGTTTCTATACGTGCCGTATGTAGTCAAGGCGGGTGCCAATCCCATCCTGTCCATTGCATCGTCAGCTTTTCGATTCATGCAACAAGTCGTCATTGTAGGCAACCTGATGCATTTGTTTGCTGCCTCGATTCTGTTGGATGCAAGTTTTGCCATTCCAATAGCATCCCTTGTGAACGCTACAATGGGAGGAGGAGCAGACGCCTCGGCGGCGGGAGGATCGCTCGCAATTCTCTTTTTGGCTGTACACAAGTATGGATACTTGTTAGCGTTGTTGTTTTATGGACTGTCGTTAGCTACCTTGGGTACCGTGATTGTACACCATGGTGTTTTGTAAGTTTTTCTTGGAATCCGCCTTGCCGTTGAAGTGGCGGCTCGAAATCTCACGTATGTACCTGGTTTGTTCCTCTCATTGTACGCAAGTCCCAAATTCCTTGGTTGGATTGCCTTGGTGGGTGGGATCTCCTGTTGTCTGAATAGTTTCCTCTACTTTTGCTTGGAAAACTATGAGGATGACTTTCTCATGTTTCCTGTCTTTGTTGCCGAGATAGGTCTCGTGGGTTGGCTGTTGTTGGTTCAAACTCCCCAACTCGCTCATACTACGCGTACTTCCGAGACAACGACATTTTAGTAGTTAGTACTAAGGTATTGCAAGGCAAAGGGTATGGGCAGAACAAGTCTGGCGGCGTGAAGTAGCATTGTAATTTTTGTTCAGTACACGCTTTTTAAGCTTTCAGAAAAGAGCGAAAGTCTTCCTCGTCATCGTCATCCTCATGGTCACTGTCGTATTCGTCTGCCATGCCATTGCCGTTATCCATAAAGCTACTACCGGCAGCATCCATTGCTGCACTCGATGGATTCTCTGCTTCGTATCTCGTTCGATTCCGCTCAGCCATGCGAATGTAGTCATGGTCTAGCCGAAGATGTTCTGTATTGGCCAAGGCTTCGTTGATGAAATCCAATGTCTTTTCTTTGCGGGCCAGGGCTGCTTGGTGTTCGACGGCATTGCCGGGAGGGAACTTGAATTGGAGCCAAAGGAAGAGATCGGCATCGGCGTAAATACCACACAAATACGACAAATCGTCAAAACTCTTGGCCTGTTTGGGGACAGACCGTGACGGCAGACCAAAGACTTCTCCTCGACACAGCTTCCAAGCAAAGTTTTGCAAGAGAGGCAGCGAATTCTCACTCGTCGGACTCAAACACATACTGTAGGCATCTCGCAGTTTGATGGGGATCCCCTTTAGCTTTTTGGCAATCAATCGCATTTCTGTTTGTCGTCCCAAAAAGAAATCTCCCTTGACAGTAGCCATGGCACTGAATTGTTTGAAAATCTTGTACAAGTCCATTTCCTCATTGTCACCTCCATATGCTTGAAGCCCTTCACTGAAGAGTTCAATGTGTTCTGCTGTCGGCAGAATGGCTGCCTTTTCGATGGGTACAATATCGGTAGTGAGACATTCTTTGATGTAGGGCAGATCGCGGGGATCCCGACAGGTCACTTCTCCATGTGGAAAGGGACTGTTTCGTCGCCCCGCACGGCCGGCAATTTGTTTGATTTCGGAATGACTCAACTTGGCCACTCGTTCCCCATTGTATTTGTAGACGGTGTTGAAAATGATGCGACGAATGTTGAGATTCAGCCCCATACCAATCGCATCCGAGGCTACCAAAATGTCGTACCCCGAATTGGGATCGTTGAATCGACGAGCTTGATCTGCTCTTGTTTGGGGAGGAAGTTTGCCATAGATGACACAACACTTGTAGTTGGTGACACTTTCAATCTCGCGTTTGATGGCAAAGATGTCATTTCGACTGAACGCTACCACACAATCACCAGGTTGTACGAACCGATAGCCACCTGGTTTGTTGGGATCCTTGGATAAACTTCGTGGTGCCACAACCAAAGGACTGAACCGGTCGTATTCATTGAGCTCAAAGTCATCACCACACGCACGTGCCAACTTTTCCACAATATCCTTGGCCTCCAATCCTCCACAGACATGAATCTCTTTGCACCGGAGACCCAACAATGCCTTGGTCCAAGCTGCACCACGCGTGATATCTGCAATCATTTGAATCTCATCAATGACAACGACATCGTACTCTTGGTTCAAGTTGACCATCTCCACAGTACCGGAAGCATGTGTCGAAAATGCAATCTCTCTTCGTTCCTGTCCCGTAAACAAGTCTGTATACAAACCATCTGCCGTCAGGTCATCATAAATTTCAGCAGCCAACAGACGCAGGGGTCCCAAATACAAACCCTTCTTGGCCTCTTTGAGTCGTAAAAGGGCATTGTAGGTCTTGCCCGAATTGGTGGGTCCACCATGAAAAATAATCTTTCGTCGATCCAACCGCGCATATCCAAACCACTCTTGGGGTTTGGTCAGATCCGTCTTGGCATCCAGCGTTTGGTATTGCTCAATGAGTTGGGCATGTCGCGTTTGAATTCGGCTCGCCAATTCTTGGCAAAGCACCTCCCGGGCACGTTGAATGGCTTGAGTAGCCTGTTCGAGTTCCTGGGGTGGCATGGGAGCTTGCATACCCTGTTTTTGGGATTGGGCCTTGGTCAAGCGTTCTTGGACGGCCTCTACGTTGCGTTGCAAATCCCGGACCGTTTCTTCCTTGCGTTGAATACGTTTGAGTAGCGATTTGGGAATGCGTGCCGACGCCGAAGAACTAGCATCGTCCTCCTTGTTGCTACTACTTGACATACCATCAGCATCCCCAATGTCTGTCGCATCCTGACGATTGGGCAAAACATCCGACAAGATTTTGGCAAACGCTTGCTCGGTTGCATCCTCCGTTGTTTTCCTTGCCTGCATCGCCTCGGTCAACGCTTGTTGTTCCTTTTGTCGCTTGGCTTGCTTTTCCGCATGCTTCCGCTCCAACGTCCGAACCAACACTTGCAAGGACTCCAATTCTTGTCGAGCATCTACCAACATTTGTGTCCGACGGTCCAATTCGGTTTGTTGTTTGGCAACTTGGACCATGACTTGATCTTTGCGTTGTTGGTAGGAGCGCAATTGTCGGAATCGTTTGGAATGATGGACGTCTCCAAAACCACCCTCATTGAGTTGGTGGAGGACGGGAGAGAGGGATTCAGGTTCGGCTTCGACGTAATGACGAAAATCGGAAATGGACTCGTAGTACAACTGTCGATATTGGTTCAAAACCGCTTGGAGGGGATGAGACACACCACCACCACCACCACCACCACCACCAGCAGACGTATCCGAAGAGCCAAGTAAATTGAGATTGAGAGCCTGCATCGTGGATGTAAAGAAAGAAGCATCCTTGGAAAACCAATGTTGAATATTGTTGGCAAGAATATGACGAGTAGCCGCATCAAGTGTGGGTGACCAAACATTGGGATCCTGCTGTGGAAGTTTGGATTGTGGTTGTGATTGCTGGTGCTGGTGCTGGTGCTGTTGCTGTTGCTGTGACTGCTGAAGAGACGAGGTATCCATGGATTCTCCTTCGTTGGCAAGTGTCTTGGCTTGTTGACGACGTTGGTGTCTTTGTCGCACCAACGCTTGGGCAGCCGCGACGCGAAGATCATGGTCCGTTCTAGCATTTTTCGATCGATCGGTGGATGTAGACGTGGATGCACTCGAGGCAGCACGAAACATGATGCTCCACGGTTTTGTTCGCGCAGCATTGGTAGGAACGGGTGGCTGTTGTTCCCATAGTAATCGAGAGGTTACTCGACCGGCTTGTCGAAGCATGGTTGTGGTTGTTGTTGTTGTGGATGTGCTGCTGGTTGGGATACTGAACTGTGTAACAGCTACTTGCAATCTATTCGTAGCACGTCTCTAATAGCACTTTTTGTGATTGTTTTTGCTGTAGCTGGCGGGTATCTAATAGCAGAAGTAGTAGTAGCAACTTTTCACAACGTTCCTACAAGGCCATGGACGTGGTGGTGGCAGCAAATCAACGTTCGTGTTGTTGGAGAGGTTGTGGAGGTTTGAAGCTTGTCGGCCTCTCGTCTGTGGTGAGCGAAAGAATCTGTGCTGACGTCACACTCGGCATCGGAATTTGGGATATCGACCATCGAGGACGACCGAACCAACACTCAACTCTCAACTATCCACAACAACAAACGCCGTGGCCTCCATGTCCAGAGGAGGATCCGTCGTTGGGTGGTGGTTGCTATTCCTACTACTGGTACTCGTATTGCATGACAACATGCCCGTGGCACAGTCCTTTTCCATCTTTGTTACAGCGGCCAAGGCGCCTTGGCTCGCCAAGCTACGAGGACGACGAGGAGCATCCTCCTGGTTGGCGGCCGCTCCCAGAATAGCCACCACCACCTCGCAATGGTTCCAACAACCCCTTCGATGTCACTCTTCCTCTGCAACACCACAACAGCAATACCAACAACAATCGGAGTCATCATTATCCTACCAAGATTTTGTCAAGGACAAAAAAGTCCGCATTTCCTACATTACCGACATTGAAGGCGACAAGGCCTATTTGGATCGTTACGTCAATATCAGCAAAGTCTTGACCTTTGTCGACAACAATACCAATTCTACAACATCCACAACTACATCATCATCTTCATCATCTTCATCATCACCCTACAATCTTCCTTATCCCCAAATCATTGACTTTACCGATCCTCATTCTATGCTTGTCTTTGGCGGCGACGTCTGGGACAAGGGCGGATACGATTTGTATTCCATTCGTCAATTGCTCCATTTAAAAGCCCGCTATCCTCATCGGGTCTTGTTTATTCTCGGCAACCGCGATTTGAACAAACTCCGTATGCTCCAAGAATTGGGTTTGCCCGGTCGTCATCGTCATCGTCATTCGCCACCACCGAAACATCCTGGATTGAAATGGTTTCGGGGAACAGGGAGAGTGGGAGATCCGGATGGTGTGTTGCCTTCGGAGGATGCAGTGGAACGGTTGCAATGGATGTTGGCGTATACTATGGGATCTCCGAATGCGTTTGAGTATCGAAAGGAAGAGTTGGAATGGGAAAGGACGCTGAAGAAGCATGATGGTACGGCGGACACGGAAGTAGTAACGGAGTATGATGTGGTGGAATCCTATCGATCGGCCTGTCATCCACAAGGAGAAATGGGACAGTTTCTCACCCAAGGACATTTGGTGGCACGGTTGGGTCCACTTATGTTTTTGCATGGAGCATTGCCCATTACGGCGCGGTTTGTCACGGATTATGCCAGTGGAGAGGCTTCTGTCTGGGATGATTTGACCTTTTGTATGCCATGGCTCTTGCCCAATGAAACGGCCAAGGATCATGGCGTCAGTACCATGGAGGATTGGATGGAAGCCTTGAATGGATTTTTGCAAGATCGTATGCAAAACTATCACGAATCCATTGCCGAAATGGAAACACGAGCCGACAACAAGAAGGAAGATGATAATGACGATGATGATGATCTGGAATCTGCCAAACAAGCCATTTGGGCCTACCGTGGTGGATATCACAATGGACCACGCTATTCTGACTTGGTCCAGTACGGAATGGGACGGATCCCCGGTGGACCCACCAATCCTACCGTTGTCTACAACAGTTTTGCGCCCGACGGCATGCCACACCGTTTCTTTCCCAACTCTCCCGAACCCGAAAAGCTCAAGGCGACCCAAGAGTTCTTTGCCCGCACTGGAATCTCTTGGTTGCTGGCAGGCCACAAGCCACAAGGAGACTTGCCTTGCCCTATTCGTGTCAGTGATTCCTCTTGGATTCTTTTGGCGGACACGAGCTATTCCAGTGACACGATTTGGTGGGATTCGATGGATGATGATGATGATGATGATAACAAGCCACGTGAAAATAAGGGTCGCGGTCAAGTCAAAAGCTTCCGAGGTGATTGTACCGTCAGCGAAGTCTTGGTGGAACTAGAAAATGACCAAGTTACCAGTGTCATGTACCATGGAGTCCTCAGTGATGCGACCCCATACGAATCAGCCAATTTGTTAGAGGCAGCCAAGAATACCGGTGTAGGACGATTGGCGCCTCCAGAACTAGTGCCTTCCGAAGAAGAGTCTCCTCACAAGGAGGGAAAATGGTGGTGGAAATCTGTCTTGAAGGATGGAACTCGTATCTTTCATGCTGGAGAAGATTTTTCCGTATGGAACTACATGACCCAAAAGAAAAACTAGAGGAGAGTTGAGGGGTAGGATGACGACGACAGCAAGGATGGAATCTCTAATCAAAGATGTTGCAAAAGAAAGATTCACCACAACGATAACAGCAACAAGAAGTCAGTGCGAATGTACCAATTCCTATGGTTGTTTCGAGAACCGTCCATTTCTATTTTGCACTTGCAACATGTTACTACTAGGAGTGTTGCCCACCCCCCCCTATGGGAGTGGATCCCACTACTACTATACTCGTACCCGTTGACACCAAGAGGAACAAATTGCGCGCCGACATACGTACCTGTCGTAGGTCCCGTACATCTTTGGAGTTCCTCGGAGTGTGGACCGTGTGTTCGCAGGAGTCGTAGACACGTAGAGTTGTACGCAAGCTCACCTACTGGTGACCGGCGACGTAAGGAAAAAATGCGAAATTTTTCAATTTGTTAGTGCATAATCGTATCATCGTTGTACAACAACACCACTACTACGCCTTGCTTGTAGAACCCAGCAGCAGCAACCAACGAACCTCTTGTGGTTGTCAACATTAAAGGCTTTACCCTTCTTCTGCAATTCCCTACAACAGAGTCTCTATTGACAGTGAATCAAGGACTCGAAACACCTCCCTTGGAACACAAACTTTGAACGGCGAATTCTTGACCAGTGACCACAAGATCACGCGTGTTTCACCTTGCCAGATAAAAAGCCTTCCTCAGAAGTTTTGGGTTGTTCGACCATGGCTCCTCTCTACGACGAAGAAGCACGATCCCCCCTTGTCAATGATGGAGGAAACTACTCCTCCAGCTCTCCATCCGCCTCCTCCTCGGCCGACAAGACTGGCAGTAGCATCATGTTGAATCGAATCCTTATTTTGATCACGTTGACCGCTTTTGTGATCACATCGGTCGTCTTTCAAATGAATCACAATCTTCTCACACAACAACTGGCTGTCGATGAAGCAACCATTCAACAGCTTTCCACCACCGTTCACGATCAAGGTGTTATTATTGAACGTTTCAATGAGAGTGTCACCAACTCGGACGTCCTCAAGGAACTCAAGGATCTAAAGGCGTCTTTGGACAAGACGCAAGGCGATTTGAACGCGCGAATGGATACAACTGTCAAACAAGTCAACCAGACACTCTCTCAGACCATGCAAGAAATGGACACTACCGTCAAAAAAGCGGAGGATGAGATTTCCCATCAAGTGGAAGTGGTCCAAAAGAATTTCGAACAGTATGCCGTCGCCACCGATGCTCAATTCAGTATGGAGAACTCCTTTATGGTCTATCAAATTGCTGGAACGTTTACACTTCTCAGTTGTTTGATCAGTATGTGGCACATGACGGCTCACTTGCGCAAGTTGCGGCAGCCTGTCATTCAACGAAAGATTCTGGCCATTCTCTGGATGAGTCCAGTGTACGCCATTACGTCATGGTTCTCTTTGGTCTTTCCCGCTGCCGAAGGATATTTGGCCATTGTCAAAGATGGATATGAGGCTTATATCATCTATCAAGTACGTCTACCGAAGTTTTCTTTTGTGTGTTGTTGTTGTGCTTTGTACCGTTGTCGACTAACACTGATATGCTACTATCTGCTATCTTATAGTTTCTCTCTTTCTGTATCGCTGTCATGGGCAAAGGAGACCGAAACGTTGTTGTGGATATTCTGGCACGTCGAGCCGATCATTTGACGCCTCCATTCCGTCTTTTCTTTTGTTGCCGACCCGATCCCTATGAGAACAACCACCAGTTGGCCGACGCCATCCTTTTGCAATGCCAATTCTTTGCCATGCAGTTTGTATTCTTCCGCCCCGTCACCACCATTGCCAAAGTTGTGCTTGCCAAGTATCAGTATTATGGACCTTGGGGAGCTGAAGGACCCGATGACTACCGTGCTCCTCAATTCTACGTCTCCCTCATTCAGAACTTGTCCATTTTTGTTGCCTTTGCCGGCTTGCTCAAATTCTACCATGCGGTTGATGAAGATCTCCAATGGTGCCGTCCTTTCGCCAAATTCCTTTGTATCAAGGGAGTCGTGTTCATGACCTTTTGGCAGGGACTTGCCATCTCCATCTTGGCAGAGGTCACAGAGGTTGGGGGCAACGATTCACAAGAATGGGCTGCCTCGGCGCAGAATTTCTTGATTTGTTTGGAAATGCTTTTGTTTAGTATAGCACACTTTCACTGTTTTCCGACCGAAGAATGGGACGAGAACTACCGCGCGAATTTCAACAAGAGCAAGTTTGGTGACTCTATTGCTTTGGGGTGACTTTTTCGCAGATATCAAGCTTCTCATCAAGGGACAGGCCAAGCGCAAAAAGAAGAGAAAGTCCACATCAACCCCTCCAACAGTCCCCGAAGGTGACGAGGAAAATGACGAGGAGGACCAGGGTGATGATCATGGAGATGAAGAAAATGGAGGCAAGGGATCCGATGAGGATGAAGACGAAACTGAAGCGGAAGATAGCGGGCATGATGATGCTAGTGAAATCAGTGAATTGACAGGAGATTTGGGAGACAATGGCGATTTGGAGGCAGCATCCAAACGTGCCGTGGCCCATGCCCTCGCCAAGTCAGATGACGGAGATTCACCCGAGATGGAGGAAGCCCGTCAACGCATTCTACAAAGCGGCTTCCTGGATGACATGCTTTTCATGGCCCCTGAGCTTCGCACTCCCCGATCCGCTCTAGAAGAAACTTGGACAACTCCATCCAAAGCGTCATCTACGCCTAGTGCAGAACCCAAGATATCGATATCATACGGATCCACAGATGACAATGCCCACAATCCGGAAACTCCATCCGAAAAGACGAGTCTGCTGTGGGGTGGTGAAAGCCCTGCCAAAACACCACAAGTCTCTCCTTCCCCGGCCCTACGACCCAGCATTTTCACTGCCATGGCTGCCATATCGGAGAATAATGAAGACGCCATGACTCCCAAGGGTGAATCATCAACGTAAAAGAGGAATGTGTGGGGTACGACGGTATTGTTCCATGTTGATTGAATGAATGGTAGCGTGTAGTTTGTTTTCTAGTATAGTTTCATTTCACAACGTTGATAGCATTATAAAATAACCCGCTTCACAACTAGAACGAATACGACAGGACATCAGTGTCCGTACTCTCACAACATTTTTGTCTAAACCAATTCCAATCATCGCCCCTGGTCATCATCCACACTGAAATATCCGGAATCTGAGGAGAAATCAAACGTTACTCGTTCATAATCATTCTCCCAGGATGATTCACTGTTGGCTACCAGGTCGTAGCTATGGCAATCCTCGTCCTCTTCACAACATACGTCACAGCATGTACACTGCACAACACAATCTTGAATGGCCAACTCCAGAGAGTCCGAAGCTGGGCAAACATTTAGCGTGCCTGTGAGGCTGTTTTCATCCATGAGTAGAAACCCTGCAGAAAAATAAAGACAACATGTGAGAGACAGCCTTCAATTTCATAGTGTGACACAATAAGTTCACGTACGTAGGCTAAGCAAATTGGCAAACGTTGAAGGAATACTACCCGTGAGCTCGTTTCTGTTGAGCAAAAGGAACTCAAGGTTCGTCATAGATCCTATTTCACTTGGGATCGGACCTGTTAGTTCATTGTCATCCAAATCCAAAAGAATCAGGTTGCTCCAAAATTCCACAAGCTCCGAAATTTCCCCAGTGCGTTGTGTTCCCTTCAGCGAAAGTTCTTCCAGGTTGCTCATTGAGTAAAGGAAGTCTGGAATCGTGGCGTTGGTAAAGTAGCGATTCTCTGCGAGGAAGAGGTATGTGAGAAATGTAAGCTCCCCGATTTCTTCCGGGATGATTCCCTCAAGTTCGTTGGAGGAAAGATCCAAATGGGACAACCTCTTCAACATTCCAATCTCCGTCGGGATGGCTTCTTCCAGAAGGTTTTTCTGCGCAGCAAAGAAATAGAGGGCTACATTGTCGGACAAGAATTCACTTGGGATCGAGCCTGTGAGGCTATTGTCACTGACATCAATTACCCCAAGCTTGGTCAATTGGAAAAGGTCGTCCGGTAGCGTTCCCTCTATCTTGTTGCCTGAGACGTCGAGCACTTCCAAAAGAGGGTTGGTCGACAAAAGTGACGAAGGTAGTTCACCGGTAAAGGAATTGCTGTCCATGTACAGATACTGAAGCTTAGGGAGAGACCAAACAAAGTCCATGCTACCTGTCAATGAATTGTCGTCCAATGCAACAACCGTCAGCTCGGTGAGCGATGCAACAGATGTTGGCACAGAACCCTCAAATTCATTGTTTGACAAGTAAAGGTATGACAGATCCTCCCAGTTACCAATCCAGCTTGGAATGGTTCCACGAATTTGATTAAAGCCGACAATGAAGAAACAAGGTTGGTCAATCTCTTGGTAACGATCTGGAATGAGGCCGTTAATGCTGTTGCCGAGAGCCCGGAAGTGCTTGAGTGTCGTCAGTGCACCCAATTCGGACGGCAAACTTCCTACGAGCCCATTGTTTTGAAATACTAGTCCATTCAGTCTCTCATTAGTGTCACAAATGACCCCCATACCAATAGACTGCTCATACCAATAGCATGCTTTGTTGGCTGACAAGAAGTAAGCATCATAGTCCCAGGACTCTCCATGAAGTGCGTAGTAGAACACTGTGAGGACATAGCGCTGGACAAATGTGTGACCCGCGGTGGTGTCAAATCCAGTTTCAGGGGTTTCTAGTGCCATCAGATCCTTCTTCAACAAAAAGGTCACAGCCTTGGACTGTGCTGATTCTCGGGAAGAAAACGAACTCCTTGAGGAAATTCCCTCCTTGACCAAATAATCAATCATCGCTTCCCTTTCTGGATCCCTGAATGGCTGGACAACAATCAAAGCAATCCCCACAGCCAATACAAGTACAAGGAAGATTGTGACCAAGGTACTGAACAATGGTCCCCAACCACGCGAAGGATTGTCCATCTTGAGTTCTTCAGGATTAGGAAGGGAATGCTGGTTGGACTCTTCGTTCTCGGTCTCGTCGTTGCTCCCGTTCACTTGTACATCGTCAAATTCGCCAATCTCAAAAGGGCTAGTCATGGTGGTAAATAGCTAAGAGGTTTTGAATATTGTAAAGGATTGCACGGACTGGATTCTCACTCCAAAGTACCAGGTTTGGCTGTCTGTGTCTGTTTTCAATCTCAGAAGTTTGGCACGACACAAGCAAAAAGTCACCGTTGCCCGTTGCTACGACCACCGGCCTTTTAGATTTGTGACTTTCAAAGCCTCAGTTACCTGACAATTAACGCCCCCAAGTTTAATACTGCTCATTGTCATACGTATTGATATATATACATATGTACAAACAGAACCCCAATGGCGAGCAGAGAATCCTTCATCAAAACCATTTTGCAGAACTTGACTATCTAGCTACTAGAGGGTTTCAGTTGCATTTGTTTTGATATGTTGCTACTGGTATTGATACGAGAAAGCGTTAATACGATCATCACAGAACATGGGTGACTTGTTGACTTGTTGCACTACTCCTTGAGCCCAGGTACAATCTGCGTCAATGTTTCGTAGTCCAGGCTTGCGGCAGCTTCAAACATACCTGCCCGACTGGTATTTTGGTGCTTGGAGCTCTGCCACACCTGTTTCACTTCAGCAAAATCTCCATTATTGACTCCGGCCAATATGCTCCAAAGCTTTCTGTCAGCCATTGCAAAAACAACCCGCACAAAAGACTCCAAATCATGCTTTGGCGTCGGGGTGAATTGCGTCTCATTCATTGCTGCGTCCAAGACCTCGTCACATGCAAATCGAAAGGTCCCTTCAAAGCGCGGGGTTGCGTCGTCAAGACGGTGGGCAAAGGCCCAGTCAATAATTCGTATTTCACCATCACCCGTCACCATGATGTTGTCTGGACTTATGTCTCTGTGCACCACTCTTGCCTCTCTGTGAGCATGCTTCAGACATTGGAGGGATACATTGAACTTGCCGGACGGTTTAGGGCCGGACGAACGGGAGACAGAAGTTCGTCAAAAAATAAAACCCGATCCTTGATTTGGGTGCACTTTGACAAAAATGGAGTGCCGCTAGAAACTAGATGGCGAAGGATATCAGCCTCATGAACGGCCAGGTGATCGAAGCCATGTTTCACGACTTTCAGGACACCCAAGACATTGCCTACTGATCCAATGTAAACATCAGCAGTGGCCCCATCGCCCAAACGATAATAGATCTCGATTGCCTTCCCAGAATCAGAGAGTCCCAAATCTGGAAAACCTCTTTTAAGTTCCCCAGAAGTCATTGTAAGCTCCGGCAAGGCATGGCTTCTCGAGCCATTGTAAGAGAGGATTCTCTCTGGTTCTTCTCTACGGAGCTTCTCAAGCTCTTCTTGCACCATTTCCTCGAACCTTCGCTTCAGTTCTGCAGTATCAGTGTGGTATGTGGGAAGGGAACTTCGCGAAGAATGGAGCAACAAAAAATGACTCGAATAAGGATAAAATGATTCTTACCTTTCCGAGAATCCGGAGGAGGTGCCACCACAATCAAGGGGTGTTCAGCGGACGTGGGTGGAGTCTTTTCATGCTCAAATTCCTTAATCAAATCTTCCAATTGCTTGTCTGGTTCAATCGAATTCACTTGAGCAAAAGGCGGTCCGGTTCCAGGGGAGTACACGAAAATGTCTGAGGCATCACAATGGCCGAGCCGGAGTGTCGCTTTGACGGCCTTGGCCAAGGCATCCACATCCTCCGGTACTGGGTTGATTCCAAAAACTCGTCCCTCTGGCTTCATCTTTTTCGCGTAGTAGAGCTGAACCCAAACAAAAGATGCTGG
This sequence comes from Nitzschia putrida, assembly GCA_016586335.1. NCBI lineage: Eukaryota > Bacillariophyta > Bacillariophyceae > Bacillariales > Bacillariaceae > Nitzschia > Nitzschia putrida. Next base: position 27,526 of record BLYE01000046.1, on the reverse strand, counting down.
AGTGGTCATCGTTGTTGCTGACGTTATCAAGGTTGCCGTTGTTGCTGTTTGTGTTGTCAATGTTGTGCTGCTGCAACGATTGCATGGCTGTTGCCGTTTGTACTCACTGGCGTATCTCGCTCTTTTGTGGAACTGGGATTTTGATGTAACCCGTACTACGAGTAGTAGGTTGCTACTCATAACTCGTACAAACATCTCACACACCTCCTTGTGTGTTGTCGATGCCGTCGTTGGCTGCTGCAACGAGTGCAGAGCTACCAGGTATTGCTGTTTGTACTCATTGGCGTGGCTGGAACTGGGATTTTCATGTAACCTCGTACTACGAGTAGTAGGTTTCTACTCGTACCCATCAGAGGAAGTACTGCAAAAACAAACAACATTGCCACAGCATCTGCTGCATTTCTACTTTCTTGGAGCTTAGAGAATCCCTCACAGCGCGGCACATATCGAGTGAAGCAAGAACAATCCTTAGCCAGGCAGAAGCATCTCCTTGGGCAGAAAAACAAACTACGAACAAGATTACAACTACAAACAAGAATGAAAACTTAGAGGTCCTCCATCATGTCTTCGAAAAACCTCCTCGGCAAAGCCAACGACGAGAGGCTCCAAGACTTGTTCAATGTCGTTGTGGCTCCATGGTCGGACTTGTAGCAAGTCTTGTCACCTTGTCATCGAAGGCATGTCCATCCATACGCCAGAATTGCCAAGTGGAAGTGTCTTGGAAAGAAACATACATGACCTTGGCATCAGGAGAGAAGGCAACACCGGCAGCCTCAGTGACGTAGTCAATCTCCATCATGACAGGGAAGACTTCCCAAGTCCTTGTTGATTCCGTAGACACCGTTGGGAGTGCGTCCGTCGGAACAGACATAAAGGATGTCACCAAGGTAACGAATGTTGTCGGGCTCTTGGGCGAAACCTTCCAAGGTGGGAGTATTGGCAGTAAGTTTGGTCCTCCAAGTTGATTTGGAAGTATTGGCGGTCCTCCTTGGCAACGAAGCGGAGGATACGGTCAGTGATATCAATACCTTCGGCCTTGCGCATCATACCAGCACTGGACTCGGTAGGGTCAGAAACCCAAGTGATGTCGCCACAGTTGCTTCCACCTGGAAAAAATCGAAAACGATGAGTTACTGATGATTTATTGGACCCAGTGGAGACATTCTCCTTTCGTACGACAATTAACTCACCCGCAGTGGGAAGGAACTTCAAGTAATCAACAGTTCCAGAGTTGAGTGTGCACCAACGCTCAGACTTGGTGTCCTTGTGGTAACACTCAAGGGCAGCAGCATCGGGTGTGAAACGATTGAGGGCACCAAAAGCATAAGGCCAATCCTCGGGCTACGTACATCGGAAAAGAAACATGAGTTAGCAAGTGTTATACAACGACAAAAGCTCTCGGATGCGACAGCGAATCTCTTACCTCAGCATCTTCTGTGACGTATCCACGAGGAGGGTAGTCTCCGTCATCCCAAGCAAAGGCTTCCCAGTTGCCCTTGTATCCAGTCACAGCAGTGACTCGGACTTAGTGGGTCCAGTTTGGGCCTTGTTGGCAGGATCAGTTTGCCAGCCACCTTCCATAGCCATCTTCCTCTTCACAGCTGACCAAGGTTCCCCAAGGGGGGCTCCTCCAGCACAGTTGTCGACGGTGCCAGAAAGGATTTGGTAATAGTCAACGACATTGTGGTTCAAATCCATCTCGAGAACGAAAACACCTCCATCGTACTCTTCATCTTCGGCATCACCGTCTTCGTTGTTGCTAACATAGTAGAATCCAGTACCGGTCGTCCTTGGCGATGACAGCACCACCATCGGAGCCTTGTGGTATTCGGCACTGGAAACGTTGCCATTGATGAACGAGACTTGTTCTCCAACAAAGGCGATGGGTCGTCCCCAAAGACCATTCGAAACACGGACGCGGTTGCCATCGTAGCTATTTGAGAACAAAAGATTGGTTAGGTTTTGGCCATGACTAGAATCGTCTATAGTGTTTGAGCAAACGCGAGGAGGACTTACTCTCTGACATAGTATCCCCAGGTCCATGCAACCAGGTTGGTAGGTGATCTTTTCCCTCCTCAGGAAGGAAAACAGCCTCACTAGGAACTTGGTGACCAGCAGTTCCTCCAGTTGATTCCTTCTTGGTGGTCTTACCTGCTCCCTTGAGGGCACGTTGGCTAGCACGGGCTTGCCTTTGACGTTTCTCATTCAATCGCTTGCGTTCACGAGCATGTTGGACGGCGTTGGCGCCCACATGCCAAGAAGGCAACAAGAGCAATAGAGAGCTTCATTTTCACAAGAAAAGGTATAGGATACAGACGTCCTCAAAAAATGAATGCCCGCCATCTTTCGAGAATGATGCCGAGAAACAGTACAAAAAATGAAGCGAAGATGCGATGAGATTCACCACTGTAGATGGTATGCCCATGTCAGACCGTGACCTCGACATTAAGTGCGAATCCTATGCCGCCTGATATTCTATCAAAGGCCTTTCGCAGATCTCGTCGATGATGTTGTATCTTCAATGACATTCACACAGATTCACGAATCTACCAGAACAACTGTTGAATTTTGTATCTTGTAAAGGTGCAACACTATCGTGCACTGGAAGTACTAACGACGTTAGTATTGAGATTTGCAATGGTCGTGTTTGGGACACTGAATCTTTGAAATACAATAATATCTTTTATATGGGGCTGTGTCAAGCTTGTTTGGTTCTCCAGGATCTGGGATGATGATAGGTATCAAATTGCCCACCTCATTGTTTGTCACAAGTGCTTGTTTTGCTTTCACTTCGTTGCGCCCCCATCAAAACCTGGCCCAGCAAGTGGCACAGAATATCGACTCTACCAATTCATGTTAGTACTACCTAATAGTGCCCAGGAAAGTTAAACCGCGTCTGTCTGTCACGGTTTAATGCTACCTCGTACAAAATTCTACGGTAGAACCTACGCACTTCGTACGTTGTGTACCCACAAAGCATCGTACAGACGCCTAGAAATTCCAGTCGTCACAAGCCGTCACAAGCCGAAAGCCGAAATGACAATCAACAAGCACTACTGAACCCACCATGATCACCGACTACTGCTTCTCTAACCGAAGCCAGACAAAGGACAAAAAAAAGCTACAACTAGAACAAAGTCACCGAAGAACACCAAGTCTAATTCAAGTCAAATGCACCACATGCCCGTGCAAAGAATGATGCCACATCGCCACATCTTTGTCATGACAACAATCAACCGATACGACCTCTACAAAAATATTACGAAATATGATGTGGGTATTCATTCTAATATACGATGAGTGAGGAAAATTTGTAGAGAAGAAGAAACATTTGCTGGGGGTTGAGGAATGGGCTGCAACCCACATCTTCGTCCTGCCAACAATGACGTCCCAACTGTTGATGATGCATTGTTTCGCTTCCAATTGGTTTTGTTGTTGGGGGGAATGAGGAGCACCATTCCATCATATGATCGTAGCTTCATTACTACCAGAGTAGTACCACTAATTGCTAAAACCTTCTTGGCCTGTGAACCATGAGTAGTAGCATGCCTCATACTACCCTAATAGTATCTGTCTACGTTGCCTATGAAGTTTATGCTACTGGGAGTACAATGTTATGAGCGTTGTCATCTTCAAGTTGAAAACGATATGGAATGGAAGGTGGAACGAAGTTGTACAAGTAGCATTTTGCTTCGTTTGGAATCGTTACAATTGCATAGCATTGGAAAACAAAAAGTTCCTGTGGTTGCTATGCGTAAACCCGTGGATTCCAATGGTACGATCACTACCGGTACAGTACGAGTAGCACAAAGCTAGAAAGAAGAAGCGATGAATTGAGTGTGAACAAATCTACTTGGTGCTACTATCAGTTCTAACACTATAAAGAGAGCACCAGAGAAATATTTATTACTAACATTAATACAATGACATCCTAGAATTCATTTCTAGACCAACCTTCTCTAGTACTACTATACTACGTTTATTATGGCTTTGTACAAAGTTTTCCTTCTGGAAGTATAATTGTGTTACTCTTATACTACAAGCAGTTTATAGTAGCTATAGAAGAAGTACTGGTAGTACTAGAAATATAGCTTGGTACATGGAACTAGAATAATGAGCATTGTTGTGAGCTGAGAACCGATAACTCCCAAACTACTAGATTGTGGCACCTCTACCACCTAGTACAAACTGCGGCATAGTACTAACACCACGGTGGTACGGGTACTAGTAGTACTAACGTTAATGTGGTATTTTATTAGTAGTACTAGTTCGTAGGTGTACTTTAGTCTGTCACTGTCCATCGCTTTCTTCGTCTGGTGTGTCGTAGTCCCAGCACTCGCAATTTATTCATGTTGGACAGCCTTGTGTAGTACTATCGCTAGTACGGTTCGCACCATACCAAGTAGTTCGGAAAGTTAAACCAGCCACGTCATCATCTCGTTTAATTTTCCGGAACTATCTGTGGTAGAGGTCTGAAAGCACGACAATATCGCGGGGTACTACTCGTGATAGTTCGGAAAAATAAACCAGATCTGGTTTAACGCAACAAAATGACTACTTGGACTGTTGATTCTGGTTTAACTTTCCGGAACATCTACTAGTACAACAATTAAACAAGGGCCACAATATGCAAATAATAGTGGTCAAAGTTCTATTTCTTGCAGGCAGTAGGCACTTAGCATTTGAGGCCTGAACTCATTCCGCCATCGACCACAAGGTTCGTACCCGTGGTATAACTCGCTTCGTCACTCAAAAGAAATGCTACTGATTGAACGACTTCCTCAATAGATCCCAACCGTTTCAAGGGCACACCGCTGACCTTGTTCTTGGCAACTGTTTCAGGGTCTGTGGCAAAATAGGGAGATCCCGATTTGGCATGAAGTTCGTTTTGACGATCCCACATGAAGCCTGGCCCAATTAATGCCGGACTGACAGCATTGACTCGAATTCCATGAGGTGCCAAATCCTTTGAGGTACTCACAGTCATTGCCAATACTGCTGCCTTGCTGGAAGCATACGCCACCATGGCTGGTGTTCCTCGGAGGCCTGCCACACTTGATGTGTTTACAATCGAATACAGTGAATCTTTTTGCCCTTGTGCAACCATTTTTCTGGCCACTGCTTGAAGGACAATGAACATTCCCGTTACATTGATATTCATGACCAAAGCAAAATCGGCTGGGTCGTATTCCAACGTAGGTTGGATCTGGCCTTGATATCCGGCATTGTTCCACAATAGGTGAATTTCCCCCAAAGAGTCGGCCAAATCATCTACCGCCGATTGAACATCATCAGCATTTGTCACATCACACGCCTTGTAAACTATGGAGCAGTCTGGCACCTGTTCCTTGACATAACTTATTGTTTCTTGCAACGCCGCTTCGTTCTTGTCCATCGCACCGACTTTTGCACCTCTCTGGGTAAAATAGAGACATCCAGTACGTCCGAAGTTCCCACCGGCCCCTGTAACTATGATGGTTTTGCCTTGGAAGCGAGAATCGGATGACATGTTTCAAATAGTTTTTGTTTTTCTCGTTGTGGGATTGTGAATGTCAGTGGGAAGAAGTGGGATCTGTACCCAGTTCCGATCCTTGACAGCGCTCGTCGTTGGGGGGTACTCGTATCCAGGACTCCTAAACACGAATGACTGGAATTCTCGGAAGTTTTCACGAACACATTTACTATGGTGTGGATTTATCGCGGGAAGTCACTCAAAAGAAAGTGGAGTAGGCTCACAGTCTACTAGGGGATAAAAGGCAAATTCGACTCCCTTAAGTCTAGTAACACGGTATATGGAACGACATTTCGGTTGTCCCCTCAAGTTTCTTACCTGGTATGACATTGATGTGAATGTCACAAGCCTAAATGAGTACACGCCGGCAGTGCGTCGTCCGATTCCACATTCAAGGAGTGAGGAGGAGGAGTCGCCCGACAACGCCCTTGACACCCGTTGACATTCGCATTCCAATTTCCCACTTCTGCCAAAGAACTTTTCCATAATAACAAGAACAACCCTCATCCCTCATCCCCGACACATGTCAACAACAGCCAACAACCATCCTTTGTCAACATACAACACGCCATCTTCTAGAAGATGGCAACAAACGTCGTCGTCCACAGAGGATGACGAGAACCAGCTCTTCTTTGTCACAAGTTACACTGACTTTGACACACTAGGTATGATTGTTCTGCAGTCGAAAATGTGACATGTGCCATCATCACTCAAATCATGAGTCTAACATTCATCGGCTGCTTTTCGTCCCTTCTTGTCTGGATCCACTCAGCTCACGGTCCAAAGGGAACCAAAGCCCAACACTCGATCTATGTCTACAGGTTCTATCCCACCGATGGATCGCTCGTCCTCCTCAACATCCAGGGAGGCGCAGGTGAAGTCAACAACCCTGCATTTTCGAGGTTCCACCCCCGCCTCAATGTGGTCTATACTTGTACCGAAGATTGCGTAAACAACGGCAAAATCTTTGCCTACTCACTCAAATCAGATGGTACGCTAGAACAAATGGGCCCTCCTGTTGATGCTGGTGGCACCTCGACTTGTTACCTGACCATTGACCGTGCCGAGAAGAACCTGCTTGCTGTGAACTATTGGAACTCTACCCTTGTGGTTATTCCACTCGATGAGCATACTGGAGCCTTCCGTGGGCCTGTTCAGAGTGTTTATGATCCCAAGGAGGGTAAGGAAATGGTCGCCTGTACAAAGAACTCAGGTGGAGCAAACCATTCCCAAAACGACGCCTCCACCATTGCTTTGCGTCAAAAGGACCCCCACAGCCATGCTCTGGTTTTGGATCCATATGTAGGTTGTGTGGCCTACGTTCCAGATCTTGGAAAGGATGTGATTCGAGAGTTCTTTTATGATGCAGCGGAAGGCCAAATCCGCATGCAGATGAATGTTCTCCCATCTGGCCCTCGAGCTGGAATTCCAGATGGGCCCCGCTACTTTGAGTTCCATCCCCTCTACAATGTTGCTTATGTGGTCAATGAGTTGAGCTCTATGGTAGGTTGATTCTTTTGAACATTTTCTGTATTAATGTTTCGTGTCTCACCAATCCGTCAACAGGTTTCAGTTTTTGAAGTAGACCAGGAGTTGCTCAAGGAAATCTACACCGCTTCCAGGAATGGAGAGGACATGACAAGATTCCTCGGAAGGTCCACCCTTCGCTTGGTTCAGTCCATCAGCACGATTCCTAGCGCCTTCCCGAATTCAATGAATACATGTGGTCGCATCTGTGTCCACAAGTCGGGCCGCTTTGTCATCGTTTCCAACCGAGGCCACCAGTCCATCACTGTTTACAAGGTGAAGACCAAGGGCCACAAGTTTGGGGAGCTTCAAACTGTGGGACACTTCCACACTCGGGGCGAGACTCCGCGTCACTTCCAGTTTGATAACTCTGGACAGTACCTGTTGGTGGCCAATCAAGACTCGGACAGTATTGCTGTGTTCAATTTCAACCTCAGCAATGGTGAAATCAAGTATTCGGGCAATGAATATCGTGTGCCTTCCCCCAATTTTGTTTGCTGCTGCCCAGCTACCCAAGGCGAGGATGAAGGGCCTGAAATTCGTCAGAGACCTTCCTTCGTCATGACAGCCATTAGGAACAGTGATGCTTCTGACAGTGAAGAGAGTACCCATCCAATTCGCATGGGCGAAGACAACGAGAACAATCTTCGAAAGGAGCTTGCTCAAGCTAGGGAGGAGATTGAAGACTTGAAGAGGCGACTTGCTGAGCAGTTGAAAGCATAACGTCCAGGTCCTCAACATCCATGTTTCAGTACTTGCATGCATAGTTACCTAGTTTATCAAAACAAGATCTCAGAACACTGGGTACCCAGTAGAGACTCCATGGCTAAGAAAAACAGATACATTTTTAGAATGAATATAAATAATCTAAACACCATGGTATGTTCACAACCTTTGTAAAATCTAATCTTCATAGAGAATCTCAGGGTTGAAGCTGTAGTCAGACCGTTCGAAATTGGATTCCGTTTCCCCTTCACTGTTCTCCAAACGGTCCCAAAGGACATCTGTGAAGCAGCCCTCACTTCCACAGCATTCTTTGCAGCAAGGGCAGGTAACGTCACAGTCCGTAGTCACAATCTCCAAGTTTGCATCTTGACAAACATCCGAGGCGTCACCCAGGAAGAAGTTGCGATGGAGTGACAAAACCATGAGTTCTGAGAGAGCATCCAGGCCTTGTGGGATGGATCCTGTGAGACGGTTGCTATTGAGCATGAGGAAACGAAGGTTGTTCAAGTTGGAAAAGTCAATAGTGACATTCCCATGGAGACCGTTGTTTCGCAAATCGAGCAATCTCAACTCGGATAGATTCTCCACCCAATCGGGAATATCGCCTGTGAACTGCAAGGCATTCAGCGAAAGCTCGCGTATATTTCTCAAATCTTGCAACTCATCTGGAATGGTGCCCTCGTTGATAGGATTTTCACCCAAATACAAATAGGACAGGTCCGACAGAGTAGCAAGGTTTGCTGCAGGGAGTGTTCCGGTAATGGCATTGTTTTCAAGATCCAAATGCGTCAAGGCAACCAAGCTGTCGATCCTGGCAGGGATGGAAGCATAGACATGGTTCTCTCGCAATGAGAGGAATTCCAAGACATTGTTTGTAGAAATGTCCGCAGGAATACTACCACCAAGCAAGTTGTCATGGAGATCGAGGATTCGAAGACTCGCATGGTTGAACATGGCAACAGGAAGAGAAACGGATTCCATGGAATTTCCACTGAGATCGAGCTCACGGAGATTGCTGAGCCCTTCAAAGAATGTCTCGTCCAATTTGTGCTTGAAATCGTTGTTTTCACCATAGAGATACTCCAACGTAGTGATGGTCGAGAGAGTTGACAAGTCACCTGTCAAAGTATTGTCATCCATTCCCAGAGTCTTGAGTGGCAGTTGTGACAGGGATGTAGGTACCGTTCCGTTAAAGAAATTTTGACTGAGTCCCAAAACCTCCATGTGGCGGAGGTTTCCTAGGAACATTGGGATGGTTCCGGTAAAAGCATTGTCTTTGAGATCCAAGTACTCGAGAGCAATCAATGACGCGACTTCTATAGGAAAGGTTCCGGCAATAGAATTGTGTTTGAGGGACAAAAAGTCCAAGGCTGTCAAATGTCGAAGCTCCGAGGGCATGGATCCTGCCAAGTTGTTGGAAGCTGGTACATACAACGAATTAGACAAGGTGAGTGAGAAATCATCAGATATTATATCACCATCCAACACAAACCCTGTGGATACTTACGAATCAAGAGACTGCGAACGTGGAGGTTGGCATTACAAGCGGCTCCAATAGCATATTCTTCTCCATACTCATCCTCAACCGAATTGAACCAGCTGCATTCGTGTGCATCCGTCACAAAATTGAGAGAATCTTCCCAATTGGGACCGTTCAAACCATAATAGAGTGTCGCCAAAGAGTATCGTTGAACGAACCGAGTAGATTGCTCATCAATTTCTGGAATTTCCATCTGTTCACTATCTTGATTGGCCATCCAAGCAGCTGCCTTGTATTGTGGCGAACTCTTGTTGTTGAGTGTATCCTCTGCCGTAATTGAAGTCTCGATGAGAAATTCAATGGCAGCCGAAAGTCGTGCACTCTGAGATGTGCTACTGCTACTAGCGCTAATCTTTTTGGCACCCTCCTCAACGCCATGAATGATAATGACAGTCAAGGCCAAGCCGACACAAAGAATCACCACGAGCTTGAGGAATCGCATGCAAGGTCGTTGATATTGGAAACATCAAAGGAGATATTCTTCTTGAACAAACCATCGCGTTCACGAAGATCATCTGCATCGCCATAATGGTTGACGGATGGTGGAGGCCCCGGAATTGATCGCTGCGACCTCGTCGGGATGGCCATTGCATAGGAGCAGACGATGACTTGGCTGGGGCAGAGAATTCGGGAGTGGGATAATTTCGGTCCATGTCTTCCAAAATAGAATTGGCAATCAACCGAGCGTGCTCAATAGAGTTTTGGCTGGTGGAAGATCGCAAAGAAATCTCAGTGTCCACGCCGCCACATTCGGGTCGTCTGCACTTGGGTTAAGGTCATCGTGGAATGGCTCGGGGACACCTGGTTCAGAATCTTCTTCCATGTGGTAATTCAACTTGATAGTTCGAGACAAACTGGGCTTTCGTCTCTCCAACAGGTCGTCAGTGTCTGAGTATCTTCCAGATTGGGGGGCTGAAACTGTTGGGGGGCAACAGGTCCATCTCCGTCGTCTTGTCTTCCAGGTCGGGAGGGAGCACTGTCACCAAGATCAATTACATTGGGGGTCTCGAAGTTGAGCTTGCCGTGTCCAAGGCATTGTCAAATCTTGATTTTGTTGCACAGTAAGGCAATGAATGTTGAGAAGCTTGCAAGGTTCACGCGAAGTGAGTTTTGCTGCGACTTGATTTTGGCTTCTTGTTGTTTTTTGCGAAGAACCGAAGGAGGAACGAGGAGGGTGGTGGGGGTGGTCTGTTGTCGTGTATGTGTGAGCCAGTACGGTACGAGTCATCAACCACCCTATCCGGGATACTGCCGCCACCCTTTCAGACATGGAGGACCAAGACGCCTTTTCAACGCGGTTATCTACGGTTTTCACTACGATCGTCCTTCCATTACGTACAAGAACTACGGTTTTCACTGGTGCGGTCAACCATCAACGACCCATCCGGCGGCTTCCGGAACCACGATTCGCATAACCTCCGTTAGACACAGTGACACGACTCTATTTATGTACATAGGGGTCAGGCGAGCGACTTGAGACATTGTGATTGCTGGCCTTCCGTGTAAAAAAGTTGCGTTCGGTCATCGGTGCCCAATTCATCCATCACATCAAGAGGAGACCTTCTCACACCACAACAACCGCGGTGTTTGTTCCAGTCACACTCTAATAAGAACGAGACGATGACACTAAGATTGGCCTTCTCAATGGTTTCACAAAACCTTCTCTTCTTGAACACCAACGACACTGGTCAACACTACTTGCCAACAATACGCTAGCCAGTAGGGGACCCATCAACATTTTATTTGCCAAGCAAAAACAACGTTATGCTGAGTTATGAATGCTTATCTGGTGTAGGTAGTATACATACTCGATACCTTCCAACTATGTTCTTCCTATTGCACGACAAGTAGCAATTTTTCACAATATTGATGTTGTCGTAGTCGCCCCCCGCAAACTACGTGCCACATCCTTACTCCACAGCAAGGACACATACTTCATCCGTTCCGCATGTTTTGGGCCGTCTGTATCCATTTTCGTTCAACACATTCAAGGCGTCACGAAAGTCCCTCAAGAAGATACCCATGTTGTTGCGGTACGTAGAAATGGCATCCAAGAATGGAGTGTCGGTAGGGCAAGCATTCGATCCCTTGAAGTCGCACGATACTTCTCCGGTTTCGGGGTCCATATTGTCTCCTGCCACGAGGTTTCGGACCATGGCAATGTCCGAGTTCAGCATGGTCAATCGAATACCGTTGACAGTAACCTCGTATTGGAAGCGGTCAGGGACATCCAAGTTAGGATTCTCATGCAATACTTGTACGAAATCAGCTCCCTGCTCGGCCATGCTACCGACAGCACCGACCAACTCCACAAAGTATCCGTGATCCAAAATACCATTGGTCAAATCCCATCCCTGACGTCCATTGAATCCAAGGTTAACATCACGCATGGCGCCAATCGAGTGAGCTCCCATAATAGCGGCAATCTCTTGATTGGTCATACCGAAGTTGCTCGTCATGAAGGAACGCACTGTGCTGGTATCCGCCGTGGCAGCATGACACAAGGCACGATGAGGACCAGTGACTGGGTCACATGAGGTAGCCCGTCCACGGCTGTTCACACCACAGTCGTTGTTGTTCAGTTGAGCGCAAGTCTTTCGACCAATCCACTGAAAGGGGAACTCCATTCCGTTGGGAACGGATACCTCGGCGGCTACGACACCCGCCAACATCCAAATGTCGGTACGAGACAAACCTTGACTCTCATACTCGGAAACAACCGATTGCAAAGCAAAAATAGGGAGCATGAGACCAGCATTATCTTCGTTGGTCATATCCACACAACCTAAAATACAATAGAACATCCAATTTTTATCGTTGAGTACAAAATGCGAACAAACAGAATCAATACGAATCAAGTCACAAAGGAGACGTACCATCGCATCCTCCAACACAATCATGAAAAACCAAACGAAGGAACTTTCCAGGCAACAAGGAGTTTCCTGCAATGAGAGTTTCGATATCGGCTCTGGCGTTGGCGATCACTTGGGCCATGTTGGCGGTATTCACAGTAGGTGTAGGGGCTGCCACAGGGGCAGGGGTAGGACTTGCAACCGGACTTGCAACTGGACTCGCAACAGGGCTAGCAACAGGTGCAGTAGGAGTACTGTCTGGACAATTGTTTCTTACCCGGAAGGAAGCTGTACTTCCCAAAGCCGCATAGGGTGGAGGGACACCAAGGGCTACGGCAACAAGGTACCGCCCATTGGGCAACGAGCCAAAGTTCAAGGATCCATTGTTCGGCCAGGATGAACAAACGTTGGAAGTACTTGTTGAACCACAAGTCCAAGACCAGGCGGCTAGAGCAGATGCAGGCAACGCATTCGTATTGGAAACTTCATTTTCGTGATAGATTCCAACGAATGCATTGGACTGTGAAACTCCAGAGAAAGACACCTGAATCTGCTCGCCACTGGTAAAGCAGGTATCAACAGAAACCTGAGCGGCATCAGCCAAAAAACTACAAAGGAGGGATACTACAAGCAGCGTCCTCATGATAGAAACGGTTGCCTTTCCAAGCATAGCTCACACACAAAGTCTGGATCTTTCTCGTGAGCTTTCCGACACTTTGTGTTGAGGCTCCCCAACTGCTTCCACTATCTCCTCTCCGATGGTTGCTCGTAGCTCACAATTGCACAGTGGTTCATGAAAGGTTTACATTGGCCCCTAAGTGACAAATCGCACAATGCAATTACTTAATACGAAAAAGGCGCCAAAGCATGGCCTAATATAGCCGTTACTCTAGTTGTAGACCCCACCATTCAAAGCCGGCGTAGTGAACTGCCGATCTGCCTGCTTGCATCAATTTCAACAGCCGTGTTGAACCATGTGCTAAAAGTTCCAACAGGCTCGCACGAGTATGTTCAGTGTCCATGTCGAATCGTTTTGGAAATAATGGCAACTTGAATGAGAGGCTAGAATTATGGAAATCCGAACCCACTTGGGATAAAACGCCACCACAATGTGAGTCTTCTTTCTGAAATCCCGCGCCACTTTAGTACCACCGTTGCTACTACCGGACCTGTAGTACTTCGGCTAGTACTGCTTCCGGCAAAACGATAAATTCCAGGCTCCCCACTTTCAGAAGAATGCAAGTACTACAACAACAACTAGAAAAAGTATTAATCATCATACGACAACAAAAAACATCAACCCGCCGTTTGCAACAAACCAATGCTGACACAACATCGCCCAGAAGAAGCAAACTCTTTCTGTAATTTGAATCAACTATTCTACTACTCACATTGTGGGAATTTCTTAGTATCTACTCCTTCAACCGACTATGCTGATGATACACTGCTACTGTACCAATTACTTGCATATACCATTAGTTCTTTTTTGGATAACGTTGACCAGGAAATGAGAAATAAGTCAACTAACATTTGTTGGAAAGAAGCTAAAAATGATGTTGTAGTTGGGGATTCAAGTCGATCGAATCAAAGAACTTGATACCCGGATCTTGAGTTGCACGCTTCGAGCACCTCGTAGAAAGTCAACGCGACACGAATAGGTACGTTGCTAGCGTACGAGTACGGAGCGATTCCTCGTTAAACGCATCAACGCAGATCCGCATTGTCTATCCAGTGATATACAGACCTCTTTGCTGTGGTTGTATTGTAGCACATCATGTATTCATTTCGTTTACTTGTATCACTATTACTTCTCTGTCTGGGTACTGCTACCTATGAGGTGCCAACCAAGAAGGTCATGCCTCCCAAGATGGACCCAATTCCGTACGTGTCCAGAGCTGAGCAGACTCTTCTTGGTCTGTCCCAATATACATGTGTCATCATACCCATCGCGCCGATATCTCACAACCCTTTTTACGTGTCTACCTTGTCATTACTACTACTAACACTACTACTACAGAACCTTGCCCGTCGTAACCCATCGTGCCTATCTAGATATTGAAATTGATGGCAATAAAGTAGGACGAATTGGTGGTTGGACTCTTTGGCCAAGTGGCTCCCAAAGCTGCGGAAAACTTTGCTGCCTTGTGTGCCTGCGACCATGGCAAGGGCAAGATTACCGGAAAGGATCTATGTTACAAGGGATCCAAAATTCATCGTGTCATTCCCAATTTTATGATTCAAGGTGGTGATTTTACACATGGCGATGGGACCGGTGGTGAGAGTATTTGGGGAGGCAACTTTGAAGATGAGTCGTTGCATTTGAAACACAACCGGCATTACATGTTGTGTATGGCGAACAGTGGGAAGAAGAATACGAACCGATCACAATGGTACATTAATACTGTCAAGACACAATGGCTGGATGGAAAGAGTGAAGTATTTGGAATGGTATTGGAAGGGAAATCGGTTATTACGGAGATTGAAAAGATGGGAACGCTGGTGGGGAAGCCGCGTGGTGATATTGTGATTACCAACTCTGGTGTACTTCCATTGAAGGATGCTGATGCTACACCTCGTCTCGTTAGTGAACGGCTGGAACTCTAGAGAGTTTATTTTAGTAGAGATCACTACTACAGACAGTACCGGTAGTATCATCAGACACACTGCTTGACTATGTAACGACATACATGAAACATTTCCTAACTCAAACCATATTCTCCCTACTTAGATAAGATCCACAACGTCGCTGGGCATCTCAACAATTTGAGTTGTGTAAAAATCTTCGATATCACGGAGGTAACGAACATCGCTGTCTGTGAGGAAGTTGATAGCTACACCCTTCCTTCCGAAACGTCCCGAACGACCGATACGGTGGATGTAGTTCTCTCTGTTGGTGGGGAGGTCAAAGTTGATGACCAAAGAAACTTGTTGAACATCGATACCACGGGCCAAAAGATCGGTGGTGATCAAAACACGGGAAGATCCGGAACGGAACTCACGCATGATAAGGTCACGCTCGCGTTGGTCCATATCTCCGTGCATGCAGGAGACAGTGAAATCCTTGCTCTGCATAGCCTCTTGCAACCAGTCGACCTTGCGTCGGGTGTTGCAGTAAATGATAGCTTGAGTGATAGTCAAGGTCTCGTACAAATCGCACAAAGTAGGCAACTTCCACTCCTCTTGCTCGACGGCAATGTAGAATTGCTTGATACCATCAAGGGTCAACTCGTCCTTCTTGACAAGGATACGAACAGGTTCCCGCATGAACTTCTCCGTGACTTCAAGGACTTCCAAGGGCATGGTAGCAGAGAAAAGGCAAACTTGTACCGATTCAGGAAGGAATTTGAAGATGTCATAGATTTGGTCCTTGAATCCACGAGAAAGCATCTCATCAGCCTCATCCAAGAAGAACTGACGGATGTGGTCAAGTCGAAGGGCACGACGGTTGATCATATCGGAGACACGTCCGGGTGTACCGACAACAATGTGAACACCCTCTTGAAGAGTGCGGATATCGTTACGGACGGTGGTTCCTCCGACACAGGCATGGACCTTGATGTCCATGTAATCTCCCAAAGCCAAAACGACCTTTTGAATTTGTTGGGCCAACTCACGAGTAGGGGCCAAAATAAGAGCTTGGCATTGTTGAAGCTTGGTGTCAAGGGTGGCAAGAGATCCAATGGCGAAAGTGGCGGTTTTTCCCTATGGTATGCCAAAACAGAAAAAAAGACAAAATATTAGCGGGTGAACAAAACAAAAAATATCGGCAAAGAGGATGAAATGGGAGGTCCGTTTTCGAGTTTGTACTGTTATCAGACACATAGAGGGTGACTCTTTTCAGACTCGAAAGATGGTGTTTGACAAAGATCGTCATCCCTCCCCCCGGGACAACAAAAACAACAACAACATTGGTGCATACCAATGGTGGACAACAGGAGACGTACCGTTCCGGATTGAGCTTGAGCAATCAAGTCGCGTCCCAAAATGGCAGGCTTGACGGCACGTTGCTGAATAGCAGAAGGCTTCTCGAAACCATAGGCGAAAATACCTCGAAGAAGCTCCTCAGGCAAATCCATGGCGTCGAACGACTCGATGGCTTCGTCCCAGTTGGACTCGACATCGGCGTCGGTCAAACCTCCGGGAAGGGGCTCACTCTCTTCAGGGGCCTCTTCTGCCGGTGGCTCTTCACTGTGATAAAGGATAGAGGTGTCATTCGGAGCATTCGTAACAGAGACGTAACAACATAACACGACAGGAGATGAGTGAAAGCCGTTCACGGCATGGCAAATAACAATAGAGCTCCATATCCTTCCATGGGACCTGTCCCGCACCGCAACTGCAGGAAACCCATCCACCACGCTTCCTCTGCAATATCACAGAGCTGCGCCCATGGACAAAGTGCAACAACTAAGATAGAACCCACCTGTATTCCTCTGACATTGTATCTACGCGCTGATCTTGTTTCCGAGATTTGTAAGGACGGCTGTGTTGGATGGAGGGCAATCGTAGGAGGTTCTACCCGTCGTTCGGCTCCGGCCTCTCTGGCTGTGCGCAGGTCAACTTCCACTCATTTCAGTCGACCTTTTCCACGGCCCAAATGGACGGTCGTCCTCCGTACAGTCTGTCCTTGCTTCCCTGCCAACGCACGTCTACGACTCACCTCGCAACTCGGGACACAAGCACATTCTTTAGCGCCTCAAAATGGCGGTAACAAAAATTGAGGTATTTCAATTATATATATGTCTGTATATCACATATTGAACGTACCTCCACTCACAATTTTCGGTCGCCAATTGCAAACTCCCATCCCTTCCTCTGCCTTTCTGCGACGCAGGCTGGTGGGAGTAACACAGAAGAACGATAGCTCTCTTGTTTTCCGTGGTTTGATTCATCGCCAGGGAGAACCTGAGGTGCAACCGTTGATACCACTATCTGTTAATACGCGTACTACACTTTTCTGTTGCACCTCTCTTCTAGCTACCACAGCATCTAGAAAGGAGCCACAACCACAACATTACACGCACCAACATTGACTTGAATGAGGTTGATCGTTTCGGTGCACCATCATCAGTATCATCAGTGAGAGCAAACGTTGTATTCCTATTCTCCAGTGCATTGACATCTACCTAGGTAGTCTATCCACCGATTCGACGACGACTACTTCCAAAACATCACCATGGTCGTCGCCACTCCCCCAGCATTCATTGGACATGACAATTCCCAGTTGGGTGTCATTGTCGACCGCTCTAGTTTTGACGAGGAAGATGAATTTGGATTGTTTCCCAAAGATCTACCCTTGATCATTGACGAAGATCAAAGTGTATCGGACTCTTCGATTGGTGCCGGTGATGCTACTATTATGAGAAATGGCAAAGTCCGACGAAAACTGCGTTGGAAACCCCCAGGTTTTCGTCGCAACAAAAAGAAATCCTCCTCCAACCAGTCGGTGGTCAGTGCTTTGACGACCAAGTCCTCAGCTACCCACCGCTCCACATCGACAAACCGTTCCTTTCTGTCGCATTTTTCCAAGCGATCGCAGAATAGTTTCCACACCTTTCACAGTACCGAAACGCCCGTTGTCAAGAATAGTCGCCAATCGCAACATACATTCCAACGACCCAATTATCAAGACAACTTTGAAGGTGGAACAGGAACAACAACAACTACTACTACGACCATTGCTACCGAAGGGCGCCATGTGTCCAAGAAAATGGAGGCTTCCCCAGCAGCGATTGATACCATCAATTTGGATCGAAGCAATACACTTCCTTCGCGTCTCGACAGCAACTTTCCCATTTCTCCCATGTCCGAGTCGTCCGTCCAATTTATGGATCCCTTTGGAGAAAGTGTTGCACCTATCAAACCTCTGTTGTCTCCTCTCCCTGAAGGTGCCACGGGCAAATTGGATAAGTCAGCCAAGCGGCCACCTCTGTTCCGTCGGGCCATGAAGATGGGAATGGGCCGACCACCCATGGCTGGAAAAAGTACATCATTCACTGTTGTCAAAACTCCCATGGACCCTCCCAGCATGGATTTGTCGAGCGACACAGTTCCCACCATTGTCAGTAGTGAGTCGCCTCTGTCGGAAAATGTATCGACGGATTATTCCGATTCCAACCTTCCCACCTTGGAGGAATACGATGAGGATCGACGTGTGGCTCTTTGTTTGGGCAGTTCCCAACGCCTGGATCCTCCCGGAGAACGCACTGATGATAGTGTTAATGATATGGGCAGTGTGAACAACAACTCCATTATTGACACGAATTCGGTGGCCAACAGCAGCAAAGCCAGTGGAGCCTCACCCGTGCCGCCAGGCGCACCCGAGCCACCCAGTCCTTGCCCCAGTAGTGCTACCAGCAGTGTACGAAAGCGATACAATCGTCCGGTAGATACGACAACCACGACGATTTCTATTGGTAGCGATGACAACACTACTGGAGACGATGGCAAGAGACGATCTTCGGTTCCTGTTGACTTGGATGAGGGCGCTTTCCTAGAAGCCGAACATAACCTCCGAGCCATCCATGACATGGCCGCAGAACATTTGGCCCATGGAGAGTTTGAAGAAGCGATTGAAGTATTTGAAGAAATTTTGCGTGGACAGCGAGAAAGGTATGGAAACAGTTCCTACCGCGTTGGAACCGCCCTTCACAATTTGGGGCTTGTGCATATGAAGGGCGGTGACCACGAAAAGGCTATTGAATACTGTCAACAAGCTGTAGACGTTCGGCGAGAAGCGTTGGTACCCAATCATCCGGATGTTGCTGTCAGTTTGGCGCAGTTGGGAGTGGCCCATTTGGAGTTCCATCAATACGAAGAGTCCCTGGATATCTTCCGTGAAGCCTTGCATATTCGAAAGAACTTTTTGGGTCCTCGTCACCCAAAATGTGCCAAGATCCTCAACAACATAGGATGTGCTCTTTATTCGTTGGAAGAGTACGAGGAAGCTCAGGAGGCATATGAAGAGGCTTTGGAAATCCAGCGTGATGTCTTGAGGATGGTATCCGATGATGGCCCAGATCTTTCTGGTGCTTCCTACAACAACTGCTTGTTGAGCATTGCTTCAACGCTATGCAACCTTGGCTCAATCAAGTCAAAAGAGGGATTGAACGATGAAGCTGAGGTTCTTTTGCAGGAAGCTCTATTGGTAAGTTTTGTTGTTGGTCCTAATTTTTGCCGCCACTGCATTTTCATGGTCGCGCTAACACTCTGCAACTATCTTTTCATTAGATCCAACAATCTGTCCTACCAGAAGATCATCCAGCAATCCAAATGACATTGGACAATATTGAATTTATTGAGCTGGCTGGTGAAAATACACTCATTTCAGGTGGCATGTTGTTGTCGAGGTGGGCCACGATGCAAGGAACTCACATCGAGAAATCCGAAGGCGGTGTCATGTGTGTATCCCAACCTGTCCTGGAAGAGGTTATCAATTTGGAGGAAGCCCTCAATGCAATGTCACCGCAAACTTGGTTTGAACAGGTTGGGGATGCTATCGCCGAAAAAACCGGATGTGCCTCAGCTTTCGCCAATGTGGATGTAGACCATCAAAGTCTGTTTCCGAGCCCTTGTGGTGGTGTGGACAACTGAAGTATATAAACATTTGTAACTACAACGATGTAATCGACACACTATCTATCCTTTTGTATGAACAACTGTAGGAAGATTCCCCAGGGTTCATGAAGGTGAGGTGAAACTGCAAAGTGACGCCGTGACGCTGGAGCAAAATACCGGCAATTTGGAAAAGATTCGGCCGCCAAAAACTTTGCGAGAATTCTTTCCCCAACCTAACGATATGAAAATGAACTAAGCGACGATGATGGGAAAAGCAACAATGTACGAGTACAATGAAAGTAGAGAGGAGATGCATTTTACATTATTTCATTTACGGATTGTATGCTCCTGTACAAAAATTGCGAACGAGACAGCCTAAAGCCCTTGGTGCCACTTCTATCACTTCGTAGCCTTTCCCTGATCAACTTGATTTCGAGGACAATTTCATACATCAAGAGATGAGCACTTGTTGAAATATCGCTTTGCAGTGTTACACATGATGCTTTTGTCCTTGCCAGAGACACACTTGGTCACCATATCTTGAACTTGCGCGCAATCTCGCAAAGAGTTGGAGGCAATCATAGCGGCCACAACCGAATTATGTCTTAGGCTTTGAACACTGCGGAAACTGGTGTCACGTTCCAAACTGTCTTCACCTCCAACACTGGAGAGGGAGTCTGATCGAATTCGTCGTTCCATTGTTGTGTTTGTTGTGAGCTGATGAAAATGTATGTGAGGCGAAAATGAACTCAATTGCGTTGTGAATGCAACCAGGCTCAAAATTATGGGAAATGCGAAATGAAGATTCATGCACTTAGCAGAACTTGAAAATACTCTGGTATTTTACATATATGCCGCGACAGAGTTCTTTTTTGTCTCCTCAGAGTTCTGAGGTGGGTCCCCGACGTCACAGTAATGACCTATGACAAGAATCAATGTCCCCAATATAATTGAAACATCTCAAAGTTGTCGTATGTAAAGAAAATTTCATCCGTACATGTATAGGTTGATCAGGAATGTCCGACACCCCATTGTTCGCATTTTCCCTCACCAAAAGTCCAAGATTCTCGCGGAAATACCGACACAAGCGAACAACCGACGTGGAAAGGAGCGTGAAGAACAAGGCAATCAACCCTCCCCAAACCATGTTCTGATGGGAGGTGAGCTGAGCCGAAATTCTCAGTCGGGTTCTTGGCACGATTGCAAGAGCCATCAATGGACCCGGACGTATGGCAGATTTCCCAGGTACAGATGGTTACACGTTCCGGCTACAGCAGGTAGAATTACGTAACCATAGTACAAACCACCGTCGGCTGACAGACATTGTGATCTCCCGCCAAAAATTTTTGCACGGAAACTCTCGCGCAATTCACATTGACAATGGTGACAGCTTGAAAAGCCACCCATCACTCTGTCCTCTGAATAATCCGTGCACCTAATCAAACCAATAGAATAAGCTTTCTTTTGTGAATCGAATGGTGTGATTAGGTGCACGGATTAAGTTGAAATGAGCAAAGTACAACAAATTTTGGTAGATGCCTTTACTACCGTTGCCAAAATGGAAGCATACAAGGACAAGTGGCTCTGCGATGTCCTGTGGTATGATATACTCCTATATCAGGTTTCCTCTTTGAAGTCGATTGTAGGGATATCACGGAGCATGCTTGTCCGAAGTTTGAACTCCAGATTCAAACATACAATGGGTATCTTTGACTGGGGAGCTGATGCTCGGAAGAACACCACGATGCACCCTGGTGTCTATCATATGGAGTTTTCAATGCAATGTCCTATACACCCAGAGCAAGGGAAAAGAAGGGTACATTTCTACAGGTTTACAAAGCATGGTCAGAGTGTTTCCCTGCCTCCAAATAGTGCCACCGAGTTTCTCCTGCAAAATCCGCAAGGCGTAATTTTGCCAACTCGTCCATTTGCCGAACGTGTTCAACTCCAGATAACAGGTACAGATAGAGCAGAGCTGCAATGCAACAAGCCTATGGAAAACAGCAATAAGAAAAGGAAGCCACTTTCTGAAGAGCCTGTCACCACGCCATCATCAGCTTGTCCCTACTGGCAAAGCACCGATGCAAAAAATCTATTTCTTGGTCGAGGAGGAGATATGATGATGGCAGGGGAGGATACCGAGGTTGAAGGTATCCTAAAACAAAGAATACAATTGTTGAAGAATGTGCAGTCAGATGTGAGTGGTTGGAAGAATATCATCCTTCTTCACACTGCTCACTCTGACAAAAATCCGGAAGAGTTATGTTCATCTCATGATGTCTTTGTTTTGCGCAACAAGTCCATATACCTCTGCCGTGCATACGAACTGGCTCTTGATGGTATGCCACATGGTCGACCATGGCTGGAATGTTGCTGGGATGCTGTGCATGAGCTTCAGAAATATGGATTCCAAATTGCAACGTCTGGTAGAACAGTTGCAAGTTGGAATATACTATTCCGTAGAAATGCAAAATTCCCTCACCCAAACCCAATTTTGGCTGCCGGAGCGAAAGTCGAGGTCTCCCCATTGTTTGAGCTATTCCCTGAAGCGAAGACTGCATTTGTTGCACATGCTAGAGAAAATTTAAGCACTCTAACAGTTGATTCTCTTCACAATTTCGTATGCAAGCAGCTAATCCCATCACTTGCAGCAAAGGACACCCTCCATGAAAACGACGATGTTGCCCGTGACGTTTTAGAATCAATGAACCAAAAGCCTCCATCACCAATAACCTGTTGGCGGTGGTTAAAGGCGTGTGGTTTCCAATATAGCACCACAAAGAAGTGTTTTTATGTTGATGGGCATGAAAGACCGGAACAGCGCAAGCATCGCAAAGAGTTTGTGCAAAAATACTTGAAGGAATGGGAGCCATGCATGCATCGCTGGATACAATTCTCTAGAGAACATTACATTGCAATGCTTGAAGATCATGCAACTACTAGTGAAACAGAATGTCACAACGATGTGACAAGACCACCATCAGGCGTTCAACATGCTGACAACGAGGAAGATGAGACCAACTCAAACAAAACGAGGCAATCATTTTTGCCAGCCCTAGAATCCAGTTATTGCTATACCAGTGATGATGGAATTGACATGGTGGAGTTCCATGTTGATGCTTGTGATGTATTTCTGAATGAAGCAAACCATAACACTGATCTGGGGGGATCACTCAGCGTTCGTCGCAATAGATCCGCAAAACCCATTGTGTTGTGGGGTCAGGATGAATGTGCCTTTCAGCAACACCGATATGGTACAAAACAATGGATAGCTCCAGATGGAGAGAGAGCGCTACTTCCAAAATCAGATGGATATACAATCATGATCTCTGCTTTCCAGAGTCGAGAGTTTGGGTTTGGGTTTCGCAGTCTGGATGCAGCTAGTCTTGACAAAGTCAACCAAGTCCGGGCACACACAAAGTACAAAGATAATGATGCTGCACAGGAAGTGTTAGGATCATCGTTGAAACCACCTCTGAGTACCTCACCGTTTTTTAAAGTCTTCGAGTTGGGGTCAAATCAAGAGGGCTATTGGACTTATAGTCATATGGTGGTCCAGTTGGAAGACTGTTTGGACTGTCTGAATGTATTGCTACCTGAATTTGAACACATATTGTTGTTTGACTTCAGTAGCGGTCACAACAGAAAACGTATCAATGGGCTTGATGCCTCGAATATGTCCAAAGGCTTTGGAGGAACCCAGGGTATTCTGCGTGATGCCCCAATCTATCAAGCCGAAGGAATTCTTGGGCCTTTCAAGTGCCAACTTGATGTAGGAGATACTCAATCATTTGTTTTTAGAGACGGTGATGAAGGTCCATTCTGGATGACCCAACATGAACGGGATTCCAAGAAGCACGATACGTTTCAAGAAGAAGACATCACCCCACCAGATGAGACAATGCAGCAGCAACCTTCAAAGATGAAAGAAAAGAATAAATCACAATTGTACAATGAGTTAGAAGCGAAAGGAATTGCAATACCTTGGAAAACTAAGCACCTGAACAAGATACCGAAAGCTGAGCTTCAACGTCTAGCAAGGGACAATCACATTGCAACCGTTTTGGAAGGATCTGCTGCGACCCTGGTCGAGGGGTGGTGCAACAAGCCCAAAGGTCTGTTCCAAATCCTTTGGGAGAGAGGTTGGATTGATGAAACCAGACTCAAGGACTATCGTATTCTGGCCAAAGACCCAAACAACAAGGATAACATTCTTGAAGAATTCTCACTGAGAATATTAATGGAGCAGTGCGATGATTTCCAAAACGAAATCACACAACTGCAATCCATAGCACAAAAGTATGGAGCTACTATTGCCATGACACCCAAGTATCATGCAGAGATAGCTGGGTGTGGCATTGAATACTCCTGGGGAGCGGCCAAATCACACTACCGAAGAATTCCCTTCGAGAAAAAGAGGAAGAAGATTGATTTCAGGAAATCTGTAGAGAAAAGCCTCGAAGTGTTAGGTACAGCAACGGTGAGGAAATGTGACCGCAAAGCAAGAACTTACATTCAAGCCTATTTTACTATTGATGTAATGGGATGCAATCAAGGGGATGCTTCACAATCAACAAAACGTTCTGAGAGGGTGACAACACCCAGCATTTCTCCAGAGAGAAATGGTGCCCAAACAGATGAAATAAAAAATGAACCTGTAACCCTTCCCATGATAGAGAAGTTCCAGAAGCTATTCAAAGTCCATAGGGCTGCTTTGGACTTTGATCGATCATTCTGTGCAACATTGACGACAACAATCAAGGAAGAAGACGAAATACGATGAAAATGGGGCTACGTAGTATTGTTTTGTCGTAGAAATTCTACGTTGTGTAGACTTGTACCAGGGGCTACCTGGTGCAGCCCCAGCGTGTAACCATCTGTACGAGTACTCGTACGAGTACCCCGCCGGACACTTTGACCGATTAAAGAGAATTGTCCAGAATCGTTGCAGCGTAGATTTCGTACTACTAGAGGTTTACATAGGTTGATCAAAAAAGTGGATTTCTCCCGGTCAGAGTGTCCGGGGGAGTCTGTGATTCGTTCGACTTCTGGGTAGTGCAGATACGAGAGGTGAGTATCTACCTAGCTATCCTTTCTTGTTAACTCCCTGCTCTTGTTCAACATAAACTTCAGCAACCACCAACCACCAATCATTTGTTTCTCCAATACACAATGATAATTTTGTTATGCTATTCTAGGACTATCAAGTAGTTAGTACAAGCATATCGCTCCAATCAACCACCTACCAGTAGTAGTACCTTAGTTGTTATTTCCTCTGAGGATTCCTTTTCTTACTTTTTTTTACTTCCTTTTTGGGGGTGAAAAAGTATTACCTGGGATTCCCTTCCTTCAATTTCCCCAATTTTGCTTGACTTTTTGGCGAAGGTACTACGCGAAAATGCCACATTATACGGTCTGTGCTTCTACCGGAAGCTCCATGATCCGGGTGTTTTCAGGCTACTACTGCTTGGAGTCCAACACATGGCATACCTTGATTGTTCACAACAGCATTCATCTGAT
Organism: Nitzschia putrida; assembly: GCA_016586335.1. Taxonomy (NCBI): domain Eukaryota; phylum Bacillariophyta; class Bacillariophyceae; order Bacillariales; family Bacillariaceae; genus Nitzschia; species Nitzschia putrida. The sequence goes on along the minus strand of BLYE01000046.1, from coordinate 2,292 downwards.
GCTGTAGAGGTGCAATCATCTCTGCAAATGTTGTGCGAAGTTGGGCTTCCGTAATTCCACCAGACTGTATGACACGTTCATCAAATATTCGATTCATACGAGCATCGAAGCCATCCACAAACTCTTTAAACATGTTCCGAAGTGTTGCAACTTGATGGAATGTAGCAACATGGGGTGGTGTCCCAGATGCAAACATATTTGTGTCCTCCATTGACTGGTTTTGACCATGGAAGAAATAGGACACACCAAACGTTTTGCTGCAAACTTGAAAGCACCACATTGTCGCGATAGATGTGAGAAGATCTTAGTGCATGTGTCGGTCCCAACCCAAATGCAAAATCTTTGTAGTATACCATGGCAGCAAGGCAGTGTTGCGTAACTGCAATTAAATTCGTTTGGAGCAGCATGCCGAAATTCAAGGAGCACTGCACAAGCACTTAATCATGACTCAAACCATGATCCCCCTCCTCATGTATCACAAACATTGGATGCGACGACATGGCAAAGCCTACCCGCATAATTGGAAGCATTGATAGACAACGACCAGTAAACATATCACCATTTTTTTCCCATTTCAGGTAAATATCTTTTGACCCGCCGAGTGACCACCCTCCTCGAACACATATAGCAGCAATTGGCGGCCCTCCAGGAAGTGAAGAAACGTAAGTCGTTGCGCCTTTCCGAATAGAGTGAACACCAATGTCGCCATGTTCAAAGCCCATGAGCCGGACTTCATCTTCATGTTCGGCTAGAGTTTCAGATAGGATACAGCTGAAAACGCTTGTATTGGTGGTTCCGCCCAGGAAACAATGATGCATTCACTTGAAGAACTGCAACACCAAATGTAGTGAAGTACAGCGAAAGTGCAAAAATTGGACACACGAATGGCTCATCTGGATTGGCATAGAGATGTCAAGCGAACTTTGTGGTCAAGCCAAGCTGATCCCCTTTTTGCTGGGCAAACAAAATAGCAAGTGCATCCCCAGCCCAGTGGATGTGATTTAAATGAATTCGAGTTGGTGTATTGTTAGCTCGACACATCAGGTTCCATGTGAGAATGAGAAAAAGATGGAACCAAATTCCTTCGATTGATCCATTCCTTAGCGACCACTGACAAAGAGCAATGTAAAGTTCATGGGACATTGGTTCTTTGCCCTCACATGCTCCCCTTCTCCCTCTGTATATTTCGAGTAAGGATTCGATAAAATCCTTTGAAGTGTCGACTGAGTCGAGCCTCAAAGCTGTGCTAGGGGAACCGTCTAGGCCAGCATGGCATCGAAAGAGATGAAAAAGTGCAGAACGCTTGTTTCCATATGCACTCTTTGAGAGACGCATCCCAGTTTTTCTGTGGCGGAGTGACGACATGATGAAGTCCATGTACTTGTCTGGTGTAACATTGTCGACTTGTAGTATTGGTGCAGTCTCGCATGCCTGTAGTTTATTACCAATAAAAAGCCGAAATCTTGAACGCTTCAGCCGGCTTGTCATCCCATCACAGTTTCCAATTTCTATTGCAAAATCTTGTAAAAAATTCTCAGTGAGCCAGTTTGGACTGTTGGCTTTTGCCCAAAGGACTAGTTCGAGTATATCACCTTTGTAGGAAGCATGCGTAATTTTTAACAGGGGCAACCTCGTTGTTGTCTCTGATATCCTAAAGAGTAATTTGTGCTGGTGCTGGACCATCAAATCTTGCTGTTGCTCCATTGTTGTCTCTGATGTTTTCATCATCTGAACTCATGGTGGAAGTTGATTGGTGGTGATTGTAACTCTGAATTGTTTGATTGTTGATTGCAATGGGTGAGTTACGACTTGTTGTGCACACGTCGTGCATCGTGCACGTCGTGCAGCGTCTGAGGGCATCAAGCCGCGCACTACGCGATATTATCGTGATACGTACCCTTGTCTGAAAACACCCCTTTGCTCTTACGTTTGTAGTATGCTTTGTTGGTAGCAGAACCACTCTAGTAACCTATTAGCTTTACAACTATTGGGTTTTCCAGATTGTGAGCCTTTCAACTCGTTTTCTCAAACTCGGAAATGATCCAATCTTGACACCTGAGTTCTGGATCCAATTCTCCCAGAACTTTCTCCAATCGTTCCTTCTGATGTTTCTATGATGAGTGAAGTTCCCAGAGCTTCCCTCACCACCATCGATGTAAGCCTTGGTCTCGTTCCATCGATCTCACCAAGTCTCACCAAGATTGCATGATGCTCTACCCTTAGATAAACGTATCACGTTTCTCTAGGCCCAGCACCACTTCTCTCAAGTATCCAAGACTGCTCCGATTCACT